>APFE031242037.1:137880-158914 GCA_000404065.3 Pinus taeda
AGGACCAATGCATACGCCTCTTGATACCATCAATTGACCAGTTGGATAATAAAGTACCCAAGCTGCGGAAGCGAGATTCTGAGTGTGTCGACTAGCACCATCGGCGAACCCAAAATAGACCAAATCATCCATCAACACCTGCAACAACAGACCAAAAAGTGTTGACATCACAAAACTCTCGATGATATATGTACAAATATACATAATATACAAAGAAGCCATTTCCTAACTTCTACTTAAGCAAAGTACTTCTTTAGGTAGAGCCCGTTTCGGGGCTTCGCCAGCTTGTTTCCCTCAAAATCGATTAACTCATACAACCCTTTTTCTAAAACTCATTTAATAATGAAAGGACCGTACCACATAGGTTTAAACTTGCCTACCCCCAAGGCGTCTTTATCTTGGTCATAGACCAAGACAAGGTCGCCTTCAGAAAAGACTCGAGGATGTATAGATTTATCATACTGCATTTTTACCCTTTTCTTATGAGCCTCGTTCATTGTGGCGGCATCTCGATGCTACTCATCGAGATGTTCCAAGTGAATGAGGCACTCTTCGAGACTCGAAGTCTCTGGAAGAATCTCTACAGCTAACTTGAGAGATGGAATTTCACATTCGATCAGAAAGATAGATTCCATCCCATAAACCAACTGAAAAGGCGTAAAACCAGTAGCAGTCTTTCCGGAGGTCCGGTATGCCCAAAGAGCCGAATACAACATAACGTGCCAATTGGACCAATTTTTTTCAATTGTCCATTGGGGTATCGTCTTAAGAGTTTTATTGACTGCCTCGACCTGTCCATTGGCTTGAGGATAATAAGGAGATGAATGCTCTTGACGGAAACCTAATTTAAGAGCAAATTCAGACATCAGTTGATTCTGAAAGTGGCTTCCATGATCAGTGACAATCTCTCTTGGGACATCGAATCTTGAGATAACCTGATTGAAGAGAAACAAAGCTGCCATGTCACTATCATTTTTATAAGTGGGCATGGCTTCGGCCCACTTCGTAAATTAGTCTACAACCACAATAATGTACTTGTGATTCGCTGCTGAAGGCGGATTACAAGTTGTAAAATCAATACCCCACTTAGTAAAAGGACCGACCATGACAACTCGAAAAAGAGGAGCTGGGTGAGCACGCATCTTTTGAGTAAAGATCTGACAAGGGTGGCAACGTTGGACAGCTTCCACACAGTCTTTAAAAAGTGAAGGCCAAAAATATCCGGCACGTAAGATGCGCTGGACTGTAGCAAGCCCTGATAGATGACCACCACAAGCTCCACTGTGGCAATCATTAAGCACAAAATCTGCTTCCTCCAAGGTTAAACAGTGCCGAAGGATTGAATCAACCCCTCGACGGTATAAGGTATCACCAATGATAACATAATTTTTAGCCAGGTGACGTAATTTACGACATTCATCCTTGGAGAAAGTAGAGGGAAACTTCGAAGTCTGGAGATAGACAATGATATCTCCATACCAAGGGTCGAGTGAAGAGATGAGGAATAAATGTTCGTCGGGAAAACTTTCCTCATAAACCGTATCCTCTCCACAAGGTAGCTCAGAAATTAGCTCAGCAAAAACCATGGATTTCTTAGACTTGGCTAACAAGAACTTGAGATCGAATTCTTGCAAGATGACTATTCATCTATTATATTTGCCCCCAATCACTCGCCTACTGAGGACAAATTGAAATGGATTGACCGCTGCTATGACAAAAGTTTTGCGTAGCAAGATGTAATGACGGAGCCGCTGGACATCGTGGACAGCTGCCAAGGCTAACTTCTCAATCAGAGAATAGCGAAGTTCAGGACCTATTAAGCCTTGGCTCAAATAATAAATCACGCGCTCGGTGAGAGCATCGTCCTCCTGAACCAGAACCATACCAATGGTTGATTCTACTACCGTGAGATATAAAAGAAAGTCTCTGCCATAATCCGGTGGACTCAAAAGCGGGGTAGAGACTAATGCTTTTTTCAAAGCATCAAATGATCATTGCGCAAAGTCGTCCCATACAAATGGAACTCCTTTCCGTAACAACCGCATGAACCCTTTAGTGATCTCGGCATAGTTTGCTATAAATCACCTTAAGAAATTATCCTTCCCTTGAAGACTCTGAAGTTGACGAATTGAGGACGGGGAAGGCAACCGAACTATTGCCTCAACCTTGAAGGGATCAACCTGAATCCCTTCATTTGACACAAACAACCGACCGGACGTAACCGTGAAAACGCACTTGTTGGGATTCAACCGGATTTTATAAAAATGACATCGTTCAAAAACCATTCGAAGGTGGCTAGGGTGATCAGTTCTCTTTTGAGAATGAGCAGCGAGATCATCTAAGTACACTTCGATGACATGCTTGATGTCATGGAAAGCATATGACATGGCTCCCTGAAAGGTAGCTCCAGCATTTTTAAGACCAAAAGGCATCTTTCTATGTGCAAAGGTACCCCAGGGACATATAAAGGCTGTCTTATGTTGGTCTTTAGGACGGATAGAAATTTGATTATAACTAGAGAATCCATCCATGAAGGAAAAAATCTCATTACCTGCACACTCGTCGATAATCTAATCAATGAACGGCGTGGGGTAATTATCCTTAGGACAAGCCTTGTTTAGGTCCCTAAAATCGATGCATACTTGGATTGTTCCTTGCTTTTTATCTAGAGGGACTAGATTAGAAACCCAATCAGTAAGAGGAACAGGGTATATAAAACCCGCCTTTAACAACTTCTCTACTTCTGCTCTGATAACTGCTGCTTTCCTAGGGTTGACCGGCCGAAGCCTTTGACGAACTGGTTTGGCGTTTTCGTACGTCTTGATCTCATGTTGGACTATAGATGGGTCAATGCCAGGCATTTCCTCATAAGACCAAGCAAATACATCCCGAAATTCTTTGAACATGTCGGTGTAAATTTGAATTTCTTCAGGGGAACACTCAATTCTGATGAAGAGATTCTCCATCGTGTTAGGGTCCCTAGAGATGTTTATAGGTGTTGCTTTTGAAATCACCAACATATTACCTTCGGCACGAACGTGTGCTGGAGCCAAAGGATTTGACACCATACAAACATCACTAGAACAGAGCTCAGAGAATCTAGATTCTACCTCCTGCAATGGAGGAAGAAAGTATGAACGATGGTGTAAATCTTCCCAAGGTCGATCTATACCCATCATTGCTTCAAGAATTGCTTCTTCCGATGGTAAAACTGAATCCAAGCAGTCCAAAGCAGAGGTAGAATCAAGGCTCCAAGCGAGGGCCACATCGCCATCTAACTCCTCTTCGGAAAAAGGAGTAGAATGGTCATATGCAGAGTTTACGATAGACTAATATCTAAGCTCAGCTGCAGATGTAGGAAATGCCATTCCATTCTCTTGTCCTTCAACTAATGTGGTCGTAGGTGAAGGCAAGGTCCAGGGGTCTGAAAAATAACGAGTTCGAAAGAACCCATCTCGAGAAAACTCCCTAGATGATGAAATGGCATTGATTTAAGCGATAGGAGAGGGAAACTCAAAAGTACCCATCAACGAGGAATACATCCCTACTCCTAGATTATCAGTAGGTGAACGAGGGTTATCCACTAAAGGAACAGTAGAGTTGGAAGTTGCTTGAGGATCAACTGGACAATAATCCAATTGATCAACCTTTACGATTTTCCCCTCATGAGGAAAGCAAATGACACGAAACAGAGTCGAAACAACGACGTCCATTTCGTATACCCAGTTCCTTCTTAGGAGGAGATTATAATCTAGGTTAGCATCTACAACTTCTACTTCAATATTAACGACCTTCCCCCCAACACATATAGGAAAGGCCAGGATAATCCCATGCGGCTTATGAGAATGACCATCGAATGCAGTCAATACGGTAGGTGAAGGAACGACTGAAGGTGATCCAGTAGCCTTCCAACATGACATCGACATGACGCATGTGGAAGCCCCTTCATCAATAACGGTTCGAAAAATGTTAATTTTCCAGTATGTAGACTTTATTTGAAAAGCCATATGATGAGGGAGTCGCTTTTTGAAATTTAACATGTCGAAAGTGAGCACTAAAGAATTAGTTAGATCGACTGCCCCAATCGCGAAAAGTAAAGCACTTCTCTGAGCCAGACATGACTGGAGAACCTCTAAAGCGGACATAGCGCATGGACTCTGTGCCAGATCCTCCACCATGGAGTAATTCTGGGCGGCCCTAGCATTATGATTAATCGTCACGCGTTTAGTGGAACCTTTCGATATCAGTGGTATAGTCTCAATAGGGGATCGCTCGATATTAAGGTCAGCACTTTCGGGAACAACCTTATCCTCGGAAGTTTCGGCTTCACCATAATCACGTGACCGAGTAGCCACATGGACGTTAGAACCCATCGTGAAAACATTCGATTTTCCCCCTTCCTGGTTGCCCCCCGTGGAGGTTCCAGGGTTTGAACTCGCGCCAGCAAGAAGTTGCTGCCCTTGGGGAAAAGGGTTGGTTAACAGAGCTTGGGAACTAGAAGTCCCTTGCTACCCTAAAAAGCGCTAAGCGTCTTCTATCTTGGGGCAAAGATGAGTTAAATGGTCCCCACTGCACAACTTGCATGGAAACTTAACTTTCTTTTTCGACTCATTTCTACCTCCACCAGCATTATTTCCAGATTTGTTTGCATCAGGCTTCCCATCCTGGTTCTTTTTCTTACCTCGTCCTTTCTTTTTCCCATTGGAATTTGGACTTCCTTTGGGATTATCTGATTGGACGGCATTAATCGAAGAAGTTTGGGAAGCAGAAGGGTTAGAAGATGTGACTTGGTTGTTAGAAGCAGTTTTTAAAGACAACTGCTGCAATTGATTCAACAAGTTCACCTCATTTGTGTCTACCGACCCAACAATACCATCCGCGTGGGGACCTGGCTTCGGCTCAGCTACGTCAACCTTGGACCCAGGAGCATCTGGCAAGTACTTTTGTAGGATCCCAGACTGAGAGTAGATCAATTCTAATTGCTGGGTCTTAAAAATGGCTTGCTCCTCGGAATAGACCCCAGACATGGAGACATCCTTGGAGATCTCAGGTATCAAAGACTTCAAGAACCACTCGAGACGGTACTCTGAAGGGATTTCAGCTTTAATGAGCCTCTTTCTCCGTCTCCATTCCTGAATGTGATCGGAAATGTGAGTTGCCCTATCCTGACGAAAAGTGGCCAGTAGTTCGGTTCCGGCATCATACCGGACAGGCAACTGAAAATGGTTCAAGAAAATATTGGCTAAGTCGGCGAATGATGTAAAGCTGCCCCCAGGCAACTCTATATACCACTTAGCCACATTACCAGTCAAGGTGCGTTGAAATAATATCAACCTAACCGAGTCGTCAATGAGGGAGTTCGATGAGCACCATAAGTGGAATGTGGTTACATGGTCGCTCGGATCCTCACCACTCTTCCCTTCGAATTTTGGAATATCCAAAGGAAGTTTAGTTGGGACTGGAGGCCAGGCCGGATTATACTTGATTGGGTCGTTAGTTAACTTAGTGAGGTCTGGCAAGTTCAACGTTGCCAGAAACGGAAGTCTGGGAGGAGCTTGGGGATTCCATCATGACTGGGCGACACTCCCGAAGCTCTGAAAAGATTGGCCTGGATTTTGGAAGGCACCAGGCTGCTCGAAGTAACCAGTAGAACCGCTGAACCAAAAGGCAAGCCTTGTGACCCAGCAAAACTTGGAGTTTGACCAACTCCGACCGTATATCCACCATACCCAGCAAAGTTTCCTCCTAAAGGATTGTAAGGAGTTGACAATCCCTGATATGGATTTCAAGCCGAAGCTAGGGGAGGAATACTTTGGAATGAACTAACCGTGGTATACGACCTATTCCCATATTGGCCGAAGAATGGATTCCCAGTTCCGACACTACTAAGCCTAGGGTTATTCCAACCTTGGAAATGAGTGATGCTTTGTCCTACAGAAGAAAAAGGCATAGATCCTATCGTAGGGTTGGAATGTGGTATATGACCACTTCCGAATGGAAAACCTTGGAACGAAGCCGATCCACTCATCATGGACGTGGCAGCCCTGAACGGGGCTGAAGGAATGCCCTATGAATGGGCACCAAATAGGAAGTACCCAGAACCAAAAGCACTTGTTTGGGAATTTCCACTCGTGGACGGAATGGAGGTAGACCCAACAAAAGACGTGTTGGCAAAAGATCCGAATAAAGAGATGGAGGGGATGGAAATAGTTCCACCCCCTTGTACAGATATAGGAGTCTGTACAGTCGTAGCGCTTGTAGAAGCCATACTTCCAATAGTGGTCATCGAAGGTAAGCGCATAGTGTAACCTAGACTTGACGGTCTATGCGTCGGAGTCCCAACATATTGCAATACGTGTGGATTACTGGATGATAGAGGAGAATTCAGAGCCGCTAACGACTCTGAAAGTTCTTCTACCTCAATATTATCCTCCGCTTGTAAGTGAACTTGAGAAAGAATTGGAGTGTTCCTCTCTTGTTCTATAGAAGCACCAGGCCTTGCTTCAATACTAATGCCCCCGAGGGGAGGATCAATCCCCAATGCGTCAATTGCAGTGGGAAGAAACCCACCGGTATTATTACCTCTACGCCTTCTCGAAGAAGGCTCTAAACTCGGTGGTGAGAGACCACGAAGTCTTCGAGACCGTCTAGGAGATCGGTCAACCACTTTGAATTCTTTATTTAAGATCTAACTAAAGACTCAAAAAATTTAAAGCTAGGCCAACTAAGAGCACAGAGCACCCACTATAAAGTCCCTAAAGATACAACCAGTCAAACAACTTTCAAGTATTTCCGCTCCGGGTGATTAGGACCGGACACCAAAATACGAGAAAGTGAAAAATAAGGGGCCTTCCGAAGATAGTCTGGGATGATGAGGGTGCCGACCTATCAGCGAAGGTATCAGAGGAAGTTACGCTGACCTCCTAACAACAATCTGTGCCGGTGCAAGCCCCCAAGCTTCGCCAGGGTGCCCTCTAGTAGTGCTGTTGAGACTGATACAACGTCAACCTCAGGTGCCACGGGATTCCCCTCCGTAGCCACCTATGTAGTTCCCTAGGAGTGGCAACTATGGATACCAACTCGTCGCAGAAGCCAGGCGGAACAGTTGTGAGGTAAGTTTAGACAAGTAGGAGAGGGGGTATCTCTCTTCCCTATCTTCACAGACCCTCGTGCTTAACTCCCAGATCTAGAGCTTTCCTGGTCTTCCTAACACTATTGGATTTTCTCTCGTTAATCGGACTCCTATGTTTGACGTTTAATATGGCCTTGGAGAGTTAACTCTCCACTCGCCTAATCCAAGGCCCTAAAATCCTAAAACTTGTTTGTGTATTTAACTTAAAAGAAAAAAGTTCTAGTTGATTTTAGTTAGCGCTTGATTTTAAGGGTTGTTCTTTAAGTCAAAGGATGATGGAAGTGAAACTAGTGGTGTTTTCTCGACGCAAAAGAAATTAATAAAACCTAACTATATGCATGTGCACTTTGTCATTGTTTTTTGATGAAGAGTAATTTCTACAGGGTTCGAAAGGAAACTTCTAATGAAACAAACTTTTCTTTTCTTTTCTTTTCATTCACACTTCACACTCAAAAGTTAAAAAAACTATTTATGCTTAAAGAGATGCAAATCTATCCTAATGTAAGAACTAAATGCTTGATGCAAGAATGAAAACTACTCTAAAACAAGAAATGAAAGTTGCTTTGCTTATCAAATTTTCTTTTGCCACTTACAATACTTAGATGGAATATGAGATGCTACAATTCATTTCGTCTAAATACTAAAAGCAAAACTCAAGATAACATAAAGCACTTTCACTCACCAAAAGGAAACTAAATGAAAAGCAAGTTCAAGAAAGCAAAACAAAAACTTTTCAAAAAGTTCCCTTCAAAGTAGCAACAATAAAGTCTTTTCGAAAATGCTTTCAACAAAAACTGAAACTTTGCGATTGAAACAATAAGCAAGAAACACTTTTGCAAGTTGACACCCTACAAGAATGAAAACTCAACAAAAACAAATGTGTTCAAAAAGGCTTTTGAACAACCGAAAGCAGCAAGGAAAGCTTTGGTAACAAAGACCAAAAAAAGATCAAAAAGACAATTTCAAGAAAGTATCAAATGACAACTTTGATGAAACAAAGAAGTAAATGGTCATAAAAAGTGATTCGTTAAGCAAACAAAAAAGTCACCAAAAAGCAAAGTTCAAACACAAAGATTGATAACAATCTTTCTGCTCTGATAACTCAGAGCAGCCAAGATTCCAATCAAGAAATCTTGCGTGCTTTCAGCAAAAAGGTGATGACGCTTGCAAACACAAAACAAGACCAATACTCCTTATAATCAGAGAGAAATCGGAGTAAGACGCTTGTTGTAACACAGACAACTGATACTGGGAAAAATGACTGTTTCAAACTGACTCAAAACACCAAACAAACTTCAGAGACACAAAAATTTATAAATCCTGAAAGTTGCAAGATATACGCGACTGTACTTAGTGCATATTGCGTGTATACGCTATTGTGCCTGAGGAAACCTGCATATATGCGGGTTTGCTTCAGGAAACAAGCGTTTATATGCTCCTGTAACTAAGGAAAAAGGCGTATATATAATATTTCAAGAAAAATAAAAAACAAACTGAAGAAACTGGAAAAACTCAGAAGTAAAGAACAAACCAGACAATAACAGTAAACCAGCAAGCAACTGACCCTGATAGGCTTAACAAACACCCAAGCTAGGAACAACAAGGGTGTTGTCCCCATCGGAGTCGCCAATTCTGTTGAGGGATTGGTCCCCTAGGGCTTTTGGGTGGAACCCTAGCAGACTGAAAGTTGTCTAAACAAAGAAACATGCATACACACAGCCATTATGCTAGCAAAAGCTAATTATAAAGTAAGAAGGACGTACCTCAGGTCCTACGTTCGAGTAGTTCCTCAAGGGTCCAAACCCTTCTTCACATCCCTTTCGCTCCTTTGCCCTACAAAACCAACAATTCCAAAGAATGCAGCAGTATATGGACAAAGACTTATACAAAAATCATCTTTATGTTATAAAAGAAGGAAGTTAGTTATGAACTTTTAAACATCCATTCATATATGAACATCATAAACATAAAGAAGAAGCATATTGAGAATCAAGACGTGTTTCTTTATTATAGACAAATAGAAAGTACAAAAGGAGTAATATCACCTGAGCAGCCTTTCGCAGGCTCCAAGCACAGCTTCCTTCTGGATCCGTCCCGCCTCAAGCCTCTAGCATACCTCCTTCCAAAACTCACTCCATGATGTCATAACTAAGGGATGAACATCAAATCACAAGGAAACAAGGGTTTCCTGTAAAAATGGGGGAAGTGCAGAAGGCACAAGGGTCTTCAGACCTGGTCAGGGAAAATCTCAGTATAATAACCTTTCTTCTCTTCTCTCCTCCTTTAGGCCTTCCCTTTGATGTCTTTTTATACCAATTCCAAAGTATTTTTTTAGTTAGGAATTGGTTGGGAACAGTTGGGGCCACGGGCACTAACGGGTGATCAGCAAGTAAAACCCGCGATCTCCGCCCGAAAATAAGGAGTTTTATATTTTTTTAAGTGTTTTAATACATATACGTGGGTTGGTATATATATGGACCCACGTATACACGCGTTTAACTCAGGGAAATGTCGCGTACAAGGAATAAAACATTGTTTTTTAAATTTGGGACCAGGTCTGGAAGGAAGGGTTGCCCTAGGCCATGAGTGCAGCATCACAAACCATAATAGTGAGATTTGGAGCTATAACACCTAGATTCTAGTTTCTTGTTCAGTTTTTGATGGATTAGTTCCCCATCTTAGGGATTCAACCCCTGAGGATGGGAAGAGGTTGAATTAATGTCTATATATTCCTTTTCTTTCTCATTGTAAAGGGTTGGACTCAGCTGGATGCTTATGCTTTGAGTAGACATCATTCTGTATCAGTTTTAGCAGGAGATTAATGAAAATTGCAGCTATTTCTATGGGATCCATGTGGTATGAAGTTCAATTTAGTTTTCTCTATTTTGATCATATGTTGAAATTTTTTTTGTACTTCATCAGTCATTTCATTGCTTTTAAGTGGATATTTTCATGTTGATAGGCAGAATCCATAATATTTATGCTATATTTTGGGAAAATATTCACAGTCTATGTTTTCTTCAATTTAGGAAGGATCCTTGTTGCTCACATGCTCTTTCTAGCTTCTCACCTATCTTGAATCACCTCACCCATCAAAACCATAGAGTGATGAACCTTGTGCCTACCTTACCCCATAAAACAACCTACAATTTTGACCTAGTTTCCTTGCCCTAACTATTTGGCTCCTCCTTATCTAGCAAAACCCTTCAAAATCAAATCAAACCTTGTGATACTATACCTAACCTAATATCATTTTCTTGATCTAGTCATCTCAGCTGAGATCCTTACCGAGAGAGCCCTCTCCTGGCCTAGTAGGGCCAACTACTTGTCTAAGTGTGGTTTGTGGTTACCTTGCCATTGCCTTCCTTCAGCCTGAGGTTCAATCCAGGTGTTAACAAATCAAAATGACCTACCTTAGTAGGCTAGTCAAATGATATATTCTAAATTGACAAGTTCAACTATGGAAACCTCTAAACTTCAATCTTCCTTTAACAATATCTATACATAATTGAAGATGGATAGAATGTCAACTTTGGCTAAAGATACCAGAATTAAATCTCTTGAAGGTTTGGTGATCAAACTAGGATATGGTCCTAGTTATATTAAAGTAGCAAAAGAGATGGTAAATAATAAGAATGTTGACATTCAAGAATTGAGGAAACCACTTAAAATTCCTACTACTAAACATCCAAAAGTCAAGGAAATAAGTGAATTTGAAAGGGAAAATGAAAATATGTTTAAATTGATAGTTAAACAAAATCATAAAATTCAAAAGATGGAAACTGACATGGAAACACTCTTGATTGAAAAGAGCAACCAATCAATATTTTAGTTGCTATTCCTATAGCAACAACTTCTACAATAGGTAATTGAGAAGTAGGGACATCTACAACAACAACAATCACAGTAGATACATAGTCTACTGACACAATAGAACAGCTATGAAAGGCCATGGGAGACTTATCCTTGAAGTATCAAGAAATTGAAAAACTCAAAATGTAGCTCCAAAAGATTCAATAACATAAAATTAAGTCTAACAATGCA
This sequence comes from Pinus taeda, assembly GCA_000404065.3. NCBI lineage: Eukaryota > Viridiplantae > Streptophyta > Pinopsida > Pinales > Pinaceae > Pinus > Pinus taeda. Next base: position 149,057 of record APFE031242037.1, read on the forward strand.
TATTAGGTTGATATTAAAAAGAATTATAAATTAACTCACCAATTAGAAGTTTATGAGAATGAATATTTAATTGCAAACACTATTTCTCATGCCAAAGAAAATATTTGGATAGACATTAACGTACCAGTGACTAAATTATGACATTAAATTGAAATTATTTTATATCAGGAAGATTGATTGTAGAGGTCAAAACTAGTAGTAGCAGAAATAAGAGAAGACCTAGACCATAAGCCAGGAGATTCCACAAGGATAATCCAAAATTTTAACTCCAAGACAAAAGATGAGCTTGAATAATTCACCATTGAAGAGAGAATTGAAGTTTTATTGGAGGTGAGGAAAGTTTTCAATAAAATGAATTTGATGCTACAACTTAAGAACAAGTGCCACGATTTGGAGATTCAGATTAAGAAATTGCACAGGAAATTCAATGCTCTGCATCTGAAAGGAATTCCAAGTTTGCATGATAGAGGTGGAAAATTGATTCCACTTTAAGATTATGAACACAAGTTACATGAAATTGCAGTGAAAAAATCCAAGTTTTCCAAAATCAGAGGAGTTATAACTAGCAAAGTTTTCATTGAAGTTTTAAGTTATGATTTGTTAATTTAGAATTAAATTAAGCATCTCTTTCTAACTAGGCCTACTTTTGAAACACTTGCTAAAGTTGATGAGTCATATAGAAAAATTTTAAAGTTTTTTATCCATAATGAAAAGAGATTGGATAAACTATGTGAGCTCATCAAATAGGAACATAATGCTAAATTTTATGAGTAGATAATAGAATTTAGGGACAGTGAAGAAAAAATAATATTTCTACCTAGATTCATCAACAAAAACCCTCTAAATCTATGCAAAGTGGTCAAATCAATCCAGATCTATTATTTTTCAATTCTATTTTTGTAATATCCCAAATATTTTGTATGATATTATATTTTTTCATAAATTTTGATTTCAGTTTAGATATGTTGGAAGTTGAACTCTATAAATATTTTTTAATTCAAAGAAGAAAGAGTTGAACCCTTGCAGTGAACCAATGGACATGCTTGTAACTTTTTAAGTTATTTCTGAAGTTAACAAATGGATTCTAGATTCATTCTGAGCATCTTGTGTTTTTACCTGACATTTGGAATGACAAGGAAGGTCATCCCAATATGGTTGGATGATATGTCTTATATCATGAAAAGTGTGGTCCATGGCCCTTTGAAAAGTAGCACCTGCATTCTTAAGACGGAGTAGAAGCTTGTGACATGTGAAGGTTCCCCAAGGATAGATAGAGGAATTTTTTTGTTGGCCAGCCATTTTGAGAGTAATCTAGTTATAACTCGAGAAGCCATCCATGAAGGAAAATGATTCACATCCAGTGCGATCATCAATAATTTGGTCAATCAATGGGGTAGGAAGTTGTCTTTCACATAAGAAACATTCAAATCGCGGTAATAGATGCATACATGGATGGTACCTTATTTTTCTTCAACGGGAACTAAATTGGATACCCATTCCATGAGGGAAACAAATATATGAAACAAGTGCTTAGCAACCTTTTGACTTCTATGATGATGACAATTTTCTTTTGAGGGTTTATTTGCTAAAGTATTTGTTGGACAGGCTTGGAATTCACATAAGTCTTGATCTCATGCTTGACAATAGATAGATCTATATCAGGTATTTCCTGATAAGACCAAGCAAAAACATCATGGAAATCCTTAAATAGGCAGGTGAAGCTTGTAATCTCCTCAGGAGTCCAGTTAGATCCAATCTAATTTTTTTCCATGATACCTATCTTAATCAAGATGTGGATAAGTAAACTATTTAAAATATTACCTAAGTTACCTTCCACATTTATCGCATAAATAGTCATGTAGGTGAATGGAACAATATTAGGTTGATCAAGGGGCAGGATTTCTAGAGAGTTTGAATTAAAGTCAGATTGGTAAGAGACTAGGATGCGATGATGAAAACCATCCTAGGTTTGCTTGTCTATACACATGGTTTCCATGATAGCCTCATCCAAAGGTAATAATTCATTAAGGATATTAGTAGAGGGAGATGTGATGGGAGGGGAAAAGGTATCATCATTCATAACCAAATAATACAGAGACTCAAATGCAGACTAAATAGCCTAATAAGCAAGTTCCACTGGTGATAACAACATCTATTATCCATAGGAATCAGGAGGATCCAAGGACCTATTGTGACATTTAATACAATAGAGACCATTGACATGGTCAACAAAACCTTGAGCAGTGCGAGAGGAAAACAACATAAGAGAAAGGAACCCTTTAGAAGACCAATAATGACATTGATGTAAGAGTCAGGTATGCCACCCAGTAAGGGAAGATTGCCTTTTGGTAACAGGGATAAATCAGGGGTGCAAAAGGAAATTTGATCCACAGTTAAAATTTCCCATCCAAAGGAAAATGGATGAGTCAAAATACCTATGAAATATTGGTAGTCATATCATAATTCCAACTACAACCCAAAAGAAAATTGTAGTCTAGATTACTATCTATTAATTCAATGTCCATTATTGTAGTTTTCTCACCAAGAGTGATGGGGTAGCTGGCGAGGTATCCTTTTGGGATGGAAGTGTGGACATTAAAATATTTAAAGGAATTTTACAAAAGTGAGAGAGTGGGTGAACCGAAGGCAATCCAACAGGAAGTAGCCATGATGCATGTCGATTTACTTTCATAAGTGACGGTGCATTGAATGGATTTCCTTTCATCATAACTTGTTGTTGGAATGAAATTTGATGGGAGAGATGAATTTTAGTATTCTTCATGTCACAAATCACTAGATTAGAATCGTGAGGATTGATTCCACCAATGGTCAAAAGTAATTATTTATGTTGTGTTGGGAAAGTTTGTAATACTTCAAGTGTAGACATAGCAGAGGGTGCTTGTGCTAGATCCTCTACAATATTGTGGTTCAAGGTAGCGCACACAAATGGATTGTGTATCATCCATCAAAGTGTCCCTTTTGGGTGATTAATCACAAGGTTAGCATTGTTGGGTGGTCGTGGAATGGAACTCGAGGCAGTGTTCAAAGAATTTGGGACAATAATCCCATAAGCTTTTTCACACATTTGAAAAACAACCATTTCAAAGGCTTAATAGTTGATGATCCTCCTCTAGATGGAGGGGGATGTAAACTATCATTTCCCCCTTGTGGAGTTGGTGGTAGGTTCAATACAAGATGTTGCTACTAGTGAGCAGGAAAAGGTTTATTAAGGACTGTTGGATTCCAGCCAGTGTCCTTTTCTACAAGGAAGTGTCTACACTCTTGGAGACAAGGACACTTATAGGTCAAATGGTCCTCGGTGTATATTTTGCAATGAAACTTGATGACTTTCTCCTTTCCTTTCCCAAATTTAGTAGTGGCTTTCTAATATGGTTTGTTTTGCATCATCTGTTGCTCTTCAGAAGGAGTGGTATTTCTCTTATTCTTCTTGTTCTTACCATTGAGTTGTTTTATAGACTACATAAAGTTTATTACAATAGTTGGAGGAGTAGCATATTGGGTAGTATGGATGGGATTGGTAGTAAAAAACAACTAGAAAACCTTCCCACTCAATTATTTCACAACAGACGTAGTGGTGGTATCGATGGTACCATTATCATGAGAATGAGGCTTCTAAGTATTGGGAGCATTGGAAGTTCTAGGGGAATTAGGGATCAAATCATAAAGCATGACATATTGTGAATAAATTATATCTAAATGTTGGGCACACTAAGTAGATTGATCTTCAATAACCACATTATTCATGGCAATGTCCTTTGCAATTAGGGGTAAAAGAACCTTGGAGAACCAATATGCTAAGAGGAAATTCGAAAGGGGGTCTTTGAATAGCCTCTGTCGATGTTTCCATTCATGGATGTGATGAGAGATGTGGGTGGAGCTATCTTGGCATAAGGTAGTGAGTAGTTTCATTCTAGTTTCATAGCAGATAGGTAAATGAAAAATATTTTAGATATTCCATGGAAAGGGAGTTGAAGGTATTCACTGAAGCTTGTCGAAACTCAATGTACCACTTTGCAAGATTTCTAGGTAAGGTGTGGGGGGAAATCCTGAGTTTGATATTGTCGTTAATCATAGAGTTAGAAATGCACCAGAGGCAGTAATATGTGACGTGAGTTTTCGAGTCATATCCCTATTTTCCATTGAACTTTGGAATATCTATAGGAATCGTATGGGGACTGGAGGCCAAAGTAAGTTATGGTTGATGGGGTCATTGGTTAAATTGGATAGATTTTGGATGTCTAAAGTATCCAACAAATGCAAAGGAAAAGGTTCCCTCAAATTAGAACAAGGAAGAGCATGATGATTTGAGGGACCAGGAGGGTCCCCCATCAACTTGTTTCTAACTTGGTATGTGGGTTTCAATAGATAATAGTTTCCTAGCGGTGGGGGTCAGGTCATATAAAGTGATAGGACATAGGGAATACTAGGCTAAAAAATAAAGGACTAGTTGCCCTAAGGATAGAAGTTCCCCCATGATTTAATGGCTATTGAGGAGGGTGGTGGGTAGATAGATGCATTATGACTAGGTTGAGGGATAATCTTGGCCACATAAGGCTCAAGGATTGCATGACCACCACAAGTAGCAAGACCATCAAGAGGAAAAAAAATAATCAACAAAGGACCAAATTTTACTAGAAGATATATGGGGACCGCCATGCCCTGAATGAGTATATTCATGGTGGAAATATTTCCCCCAATCACAAATATCTAATATTTTGAACTTAACATGGGATTCCAACTAAACAAGTTATTGAACGTAGTCATAATAACAACACCTAAAGGGTTGATAGTGATGTAGGAGCATCTAACCAAAAGGCAACAGCCGAAATTGACTTCTTCTACTGAACAAAAGAAGAAATTTTTGAATTTTATTTCATTTTATTTTAAGTTAAATTTGGGCTGACATAGCCATTGTAATTTGAAATTAAGAGAACAATTACATTATGATTAGTTAAATATTAGAAATTTGTTTCAAGAAACTATTCAAAACTAAAAGACAGTTTCACAACCATGTGGAAATCCTGGAAACACATAAAAACCAAACCAGACCCACATTGTGAGGGGCTACCATTGTACGAAGGAAGAATAACTAGAAATAGTTGATTTGATAAACTATGTGTGTATAGTATTTATTATCATAAATTTCCTATAATCATACGTGTTATTCTCATCTTAAAACTAGATAGCATGTTAACTACAGTCTGAGTTATGGTTAATTAACAAACCAACAACACAGAAATAGGGAAAATTAATCAAAACACATCTGAATTGGAAAGGAGGAACAACAAGTCATATTTTATTTGAATTGAACCAGGAAAGAACTGCATGGTTCAAAACAATCCTACAGCAAAAACAACTGAACTTACAAAGGAGAAATCATAGGTACATTTTTATCTACAAATTCTTTGGCAAATATAAGTTAGGATGATTTCGTTTGAGAGAATACAAAATATACATTGAATAACTTCCAAATAGTATCGAACAACAAACCTAACAAGGGTTACAAAACAAATATATACATATTTTCAAACGGCCAGGGTTCCACCCTACTCTTAAGTCTGGAATGCATTCAAACAAAGCAGAACAAATACAAACCACTCAAGAATTATAGTATGGTGAAACCCTCTTGGGGTTTTAAACTCTAACGAATTTGAGACTACCAACTACAAATTGAAAGGCCCTACCCTTTTCATATAGGGGAGTCTTGATTTTCAAAGATGGCCAGGAGCCACCCAACTTCCAAACCCATAACCACAACAGAGCACCCAAGTTAGAAAACCACAATAGAGTGCAACTGATGAACATAATTGAAAAGGAAGTAAGTAAGGTGTTGCATTGACATTTACCTGGAGAAACAAGCCATCAAGCGAGAAGTTGGGAATAAAGAGTAGGCACGAATAGGAATCCATCACGTTCAGGTTACCAAAGGGTTCAAAATGCTCACAAAGCCAAAAGATCAGTAAAATGAATACAAGACCTAAAAGAAAGAATTAGAACAAGAACATACCTATGTGTGAAGAATCCATGTAGCGTAGGAGCGAAGCCAGAGCCTGTTGACAAGCAGAAAACCATTATAACAATTACTTATAGGATTGAGAAAAAAATGTAAGGAAAGGTCAAAGGATAAATATAGAAAAGAACAATGTACCAAACAAGTGTGTCTTGTGAAGATAGAGACCTTGCAATAGAAGGAGTTGAAACCATTTCACGTAGACATAGGACCTTCACAATTCAATGATGGTCATAGGGTCAAAACAATTACCCTCTCTTCTGCTCAGGCCTTGTGATAGTAAGCCAAAGTGACAAATAACCTAATGGACGAAAATACAAGTGACTTTTAATCGAAGTGACAAGCCCTTGAACTCAGCTCAAGAACGCATGCAAGAGACCGCCTAGGGAGGAGTGTAGGTAGGAGGAATTAGATTAAAATTAATTATAAGGTTATTGACATACCAAATCGATCATATTACAATTATTAACATCGAATTCTGCATCCTCAAGATCATCCCCACCAATTTTTGGTATCAGAGCAAGTTTCTCTTCTCAGTGCAGATGGAGGTAGGAAGAAGAGGACGAGGCCGAGGCATCAGAAGAATAGTAGATCAAGGGATACAAGAAGAGATCAGAACTTTGTTTGCATGTTTGGTAGTAGTGGAAACATGAAGGCATAGAGATCCTGAAGGTGGAGATGAAAGTGAGGAAGAAAACGCCGCGACGACAAATGGGTCAGATGAAGAGGGACCAAAGATCAAACTGTTGAAATCAGTTTTGATGGCTAGGATAAAGCCAAGACCAAAGCTTTCTAACTATGATTGCAACTTGTACACAGAGGCATTATTGGACAGGATAAGTGAGTTAGATAAATAATTTGAATATGAAGAAATCAACTAAGATAGGAAGATCAGTTTTTATGTTACCGAGTTGAAAGGACACGCAGCACTATGGTGGGACAGTGTGTAGGGAGAATGGAGAAGATTGAACAAACCATTGATTAAAAAATGGGACAAAATGATTGTGAAGATGAAAAGAAAATTTCTGCCTAAATATTACCAAATTTCCATTTACAGACAGGTGCAGAACCTGAGACAGAGAATGATGACTGTTGTCATGCGGAAAGAGTTATTTTTGCGGACAAACCTAACCTTCCTAGGAGTCTAAGACTCTCTAGTGACAAACAAGACAAACAAGAGCAATACTTCTCTAAACATACATTATTCTATGAGAAACCAAGTGTTTTTTGATCTTACCTTAGGTCCAACGCTTGTTGTAGCAGCCTAGCTTCGTTGATCCAGATGAGCTCCTCCTTCACTTTGAAACCTGCATACACTAACAATCAAACGATTACATAACACCTGAATATTCCATAAAACAAAGCATATTCAACATATAGACCAAGGAGTATATGAAACAATTCATTAACAACAAATCATTGAGAAGAATGGACTTATTTGTATTAAGGAAACAAAAGAAACCATTACAACCTGAGCCTTGGTGTTGTGCAAGTTCCTCCCAGGGTCCAGCAAGAGTTTTCCTCTACTTTGACAAGCTCACCCACTTCCAATATGGCAACAAGAAAGGATGGTAATCCCTCCTTACAAGTTTGCAATGGAAGTCCTAATTCCAGTAGCATCTACCCTTTGGAATGTTCAGCTTTCAACCTCCCCTCCTCTGGCCCAAGGCCTGTATTTATAGTGCTCTAGAGGAAGTTATTCAGTTCCAACATCAATGGGATACTCCCTCTTTTGGATGGGGTAGCTCCTCTCTTGATGGGATAAGTTCTCTATCATAGGGATGCATGAACCATATGGAGGCACTCAATACATGTCAAACACTCTTCTAGAAAGCTCTAGAAGTGACCACAAGTAACTTTTTTAAGATGAAACTCGCGCCTTTTGACCTTTATAGGAGTACGCACCCATCCCTTGACTTACAGAGCGTACAAGTACACAGGTACAATGAGTTTTGGATGCGTACACGCAGGCAAGGTAGAGAGAACCTGCGTACCCAGAGATAAACATGTTTTTTAATGACTTTCTCTCTTTTTGAAGTTTGACATGGAGAGCAGAGGTATAAGGCTTGACAAGGAGGATAATATGACTATTGATGGAGCCATATTAACTGAAGATAGTCATGGTGACAAATTTCAGTGTAACAGATTGCCCCCTAAAGTGCGAAGCCTGTAATAGATAAGGGTTTTATATCATCTAGGAAGGGTGAAGTACTTTATCATTTCGAGGATTATCTCGTGGAGAGCCCGGTTAGAACCTGCAATTTTCAACACAAAATATATGTATAAGATTATATCATCGCTGAGGTAGGCATTCCCATACTCAGATCAAAACTTTAACTAACAGACTAACTATTCTGATACAGGAATGATTTCATAATACATCATAATCATAAACTCGTGTAGACACAGTATGGACGCAGCCATCTGTTTATAATTGGTCTACAACATAATGAATACAAAACTCCTCGCAGCCTGGATGGTGGAAACTAGATCCAGGGTCTTCATTTCTACTCCCGAATTGGTACGATTCTAACCATGTGAATAAATGAGTCGATGTCGACATGGTAGAAACCACTTGATTACCAGTCAAATGATGTAAACTGTTAACAAGCATGAGAGAGACCACCAGTAATGTCAATGGTTCTCAAAGTACCCAGCACAATCCATGAGATGTGAATGAATGAGCCGATGTCGAACATTTCATGGAATCCTTCGATCGCAAGTCAATGATGAAAACTGACGTCGAAGGCGAGAAACCTGCCATTGATGCATGCAGACTCCAAGGTACTGACGATTTCTAAGTCAACTCTCTAGATAATGCGCTGATGTCGATAGAAAGCGACCCGTCGCAGGCAAGCCCACAACACGAAACCATAGCTCAAGTTGAAGAAATGTTGCTGCAAGGACTGACTCAATGATGACACAATGAATGATAGGTATTTTGCGGTTGAATGTTTTGTTTACAGACCTCTTGAACACATAACGACACAACAGATGGTTTGGCAATGAATGACTCAAATTCAACTCCCATAACCCGGCTAAAGATGTCAAATGATCTTGGTCAACTGCGAGACAAGGGATTTCCCAACCCAGGTGAATGAATAAGTGTCATTTTCAAGAGTGGTAGTAAGGTTTTATTTCTGAGACAAAAGGAAATCAAATAGGCTCATTCTTCTCATTTTTCCCCCACCATTTCTGGCAAGTACCTCTTTATTTTTTACAAGCTTGAGGAGGATAACATATGCTTGTTTGTAAGCTCATCCATTGGATGAGTCCAACTTAGTTTTTGATTCAAACCCTAAGAAGGAGTGGTCTGTTCCTGTTTGTAATAGAACAGGTCCTTTACTGTGAAATTTTAACGAGTCCAGTATAGGAGAAACTCGACGTTTTTCATATTTAAAGAGTCTGAAAAACTTAGAAGACTCCAGATTGGACTTTTTCGTAAATTTGTGTCTCCTAAGCCCGAAAAAGTATAAAATAATACCTAGGAGAACCGCTTGATCTTGCGACCAAGGATATTTTCATAGTCAATGTCTTTGACCTGAAAAGTAAAAAGTGATCAAGGACACGTCGTTTTATTTCCAGTATCGAATTTGAAACGACAAAAATCCAGCAATTTTTTCCTGTTTTTACGGTCAGAAAAGGGCTATAAGGGGACCGTCTTTTAATTCCGTTTTAACGAGTGTAAAAGAAACACTCGGCAATCTTCTCATGTTTTAGGAGTCAGAAAAGGGCTTAAAAGATGACTTTGATATTTGGTTCATGAAAAATGACAAGTTTCCCTGTAAATCCCTTTGTCCTGCACAAAAACGACACATTACTCATAC
>APFE031242038.1:3294-41332 GCA_000404065.3 Pinus taeda
CTTCCTCTTTTTCTTTTGACTGCCCTCCTATCTAATATCTACCCTTATTTCTTCCAAGGCCCCAGATTAAGCAGTTGGGCACCTTTATTTCTCTACCTAGCTAGTCATCCGCCAAGTTTAAGTTGTTTGGTCAGGGAACATTCTCTATTCTGTAGCAAGAAATTTAACCATGGCATGGTCCAATTTAGGTTGTTGGGCCATCCATCAAGTGTGATTAGCAATAGTACTTGGAAATCATGACACTGCCAAATGAGCTTAGTAGTGGCATTTTGACTGGCCACTTTCCTGGTCTTTAGTTTGGGGTTCATTTTCAATTTTCTCTTGACCACTTGATTTTCTTGCCATTTGATTATTCTTTTAAGGCATACCCTCTTTTCATTTTTTTTTTTTTTTGTAGTATGTACACGAAATATGGAACCTTTGCAGCCTGGAATGATGAACATATTTAGCCCTTCCACTGTCAATCATGAAAGATGAAACCTATTGGTATAGGAACCTAACATTATCTACAGAGCGCATAAAATCGATCAATCTGGCTGCCCGATCGAAATCCAAGGGTAATCCATCAGAGATTTGAACAGACCGAATATCAAGACGAACATTAAGCACTTCATTCTCAAAAGGGTCGTCTTGTTCAGCACTGTGATTGTTAGCCTTAGTGATCCGCTGGTGCCTGTGGTGCGTGTTAACGAACGTGACTGTAACACCTTTGGAAGCAAGTTTCTTAGCCAAGTGCATCATGGGATTTATGTGACCTTGAGTTGGGTATGGACACAGGAGGGTGTGCAAGGATTCCAGATTGCAAGCCATTGGATTGTTCAATTGTGAACTTCAACGTTCCTCGGCTACGGACTAATTAACTTACACTCACATGTATTGTAATATAAGGATTGGGTGGCGTTAGTTTAGGGGTCGCTTTCTTATTGACCACATGGCTAACTTATTGACCACGGCTAACTTATTTACAATACTTTGACTGGATGCTTAGAGCGCAGCCTTAGAGTGCAGCAGTGGCGTGCATTGAATCCGAAAACGTTGAAAAGCGAAGTAACAAATATTTAGCATACTTATATCAGAGACAGACACGATAGCATGGAAACAATTAAAAACGCAATCACAGAGAAAGCATTTCTCCAATGTTGAATGCTGAAACCTGAAAAGATAGTAGGTAGAGAAAAGCAAGGCTATGAAATATTTTTCACCTTTTTTACCAGATAGAAGCCAAGAGAAGCCAGCATTCCAGTTATCCTTCAACAATTCCAACAACCTTAAGTGCTAACAAAGAAATGCATGCATCCATAGAGCGTTTGATTATAATATATGGAATGGGCTTGATGACAATTTGAAACGCTCAAGATTGAGTGGCACTATTAATCTATTGGGCGTGGAGTGGGAGGGTTATTTCCATTGCGGATTAATGGAACGATGGGTGGAATGGTGAAATTGATGGACATGTGTTCTTTGGAAAAAAACAGTTGGAAAATGGTTGAAGACGCTTAAGTTTAAGAATATGAATAGACATACGTTTCAGAATCGGGTTTGAATATATGTTTTATAATTTGTTTTAAATATATTTCCCAAAGCTCAAAAAGCACTTAGCAAATGGTTGAAGAGGCATAAGTTAAAGAATGTAAACAGACATATGTTTTAGAATCAATGCCACATGGAATATATATTTTATAATTTTTTTAAATACATTTCTCACTAATCAACATACATGGTTATCAATAAGAGGCAAAATAAATTTTTAATCATGCTTTGTAAAAAATTAATTTAAGTATTGTTTAAACATGTGATCTACACATGGAAGAAAGTTACTGTTACGAATTCCATTCATTTATTTAGTGATGACTACAAGAATATACTAGCATCTTTCAATTCAGGCCATCCGATCAAAAAGATTAATTAAGAAAATGATTAAGTTGTCGATTCCGATAGGAGGGATGCCTATCGGCATAAAAATATGATTCATATGCGCCAAGTAACAAATATTTAGTGTATGTATATTGTTGGTTGTTTCGATGTTATTATTGTCGTGCATTACTAGATAACTTTAAGATATCTTAATCAACAATATAAATATAAATAGGCAATATCTTTAAGATATCTTAATCAAGTCAAGTCTATAAAAATAGAGTAGCTAGAAATGCAAATTTAAACATTATGTTCTAAGTCTGTTTGTTATTTTTTATTTTGCTTATGTGATAACCATAAAGGGATATTTAATGGGTAGAATATTAAGTTAATTATTAATTTAGTGTATGGTGTTAAATATTCTTATTTGAAAGTGTTTTTAAAAATAAAAATAAATGTTAATAAAAATAAATTATATAAGTAAGGAATAAATAATATTCAATAATTTAAAAGTTTATTCTTAACATATAAGCATGAGAGATATTCAATAATGATGGAAAGTGTATGATAGGAAAAAAACTATAAAAGATTTATGAAATTTATTTTATCTTTCTATATTTTTTAACAAAATTTATTGTTAAAAGAAATATTTTTTGTTAGTATTTATATAAAGAGTATTTTGTATAAATAAATTTTATCATTTTTGGTGTAAGTTAGGTATGATTTTATATTAATTTCAATAAAATATAACATTTTTGTAATTATTAGGATATCATTCATAAAATTTATGTTATAGTTGTAAACACGTTTTGTCTAAATTATCATTTGATCTTTTAAGAAAGATTCATATAATATATGGTCCTTAGATTTACTTGAAAATCGCTTAGTTAACGTAGAAATGGAGTTCTTAACTAGATTAGCTTGCCTACTCAGAGACAAGAAATCCAAAACAAAAATCTTGACTAATTAGGTTACAAGAGAGTCCACTAGAATTGTTGTAAGGTCACTACCAAGGAAGTCCATGTCTATAAATTTCTTTGCAAGAATAGATATGTTATTGTCTGGTTCTCTGAGTTACAACATGAAGGCATCTTTACTAATTAGAATTTCAACTCATGCCTCACTTCTAGGGCCTTTCTCATGATGGTTTTAATTTTCCAATACAAATTGATTGGTTGCATACATTTGATCTACCTCGTGCTAGTGTTTCTCACATGTCATATCACATGATTAATATTCTCCTATATCTCTACATCATATTGGAAATGTTATTCTATCGAAGCTCGTTTCCTTCAAAGTTGATTTTCGGCCTTATAACACAAGAGGTGTTTTCTTGTTATGAAGTAGCAAAGCATTCAACATTCACATGAACCCTTGAATAATGATGCTTCCTTTTCCCAATATGTCTATGGTGACCTTTAGAAGTATTGTGATGCAACACAATAACCTATAGACCAAATACAAGAGGTATGAGGAGAAAACTTCTAAGGGGAGTTAGTATTTGAATGATGAAACCCAATGGTGACCACCATCCAAGAGAAATAATAGAAAATATATGGGAGGTTTGGTCCAAGAAATAATAAAAAAGGCAATGTTATAGGAAGAAAGGAAGTGAGTTGGGAAGTGAATTTAGGTTGATAGAGTAGGAGGTTTTCGTGAATCTGTTAAACAAAATTGAATATCTTTAAGAATGGGAAATGGAAATAAAAAACAAGTAAATTCAGACAAGAAAAAAACAAACAAACAAACTTACCCAAACAACATTCAGGGTTGGGTGTCCCCTGAAAACACATAATGTTTAAGCTAGCTAGCCATAAATTATGAAATAATTTCCATCATAGGTGAGGAATGCACTGGGGTCGAGTTGCAATAATCATTAATTGTAGGAGTGAACATCCATGAGTGCAAACTAAGTTTGAGGTGATATTTTTTAATATCATTTGCATTCATTCTAACGCGTAGATTATCTGAACAATCCATTTACCACATGCCCATGATTTCACATGGTGGAATTTACATGGGGAGGGGCATCATGTGTCTAAATATTACATATGTGTTATAGATTAGAAAATCCATAAAAAATGGGATATATATGTGTGTGTGTGTGTGTGTGTGTGTGTGTGTGTGTGTATATATATATATATATATATATAGCGAAAGAGAGAGAGAGAGAGAGCATAAAGAAAATTTTGGACCACTAATGACTGTAGATGGTTTGGTTTCATATGAGAGAAAAAAAATAGCGCCATGACCCTTTCTATTGCTCTATATTATCATCTCTACAAAAATCTAGTGACATTAATTACTAAAGTATTGAACTTTAGTCCATACAGAAAAAAAAAATTGAAGATTTGTTTGATAGTGCCTTCTCTTTCTCTCCAAGAGAATCTAAGTTACATTTAAGTGGTTCAAAAGACAAGATACACTATGTTGATGGTGCTGGACCTGCCAAAATTCAGGCCTTCACCCCGGTATGACGTCCCAACTAGACCTCACACCATTTGTTGTGGGAGTCCCATCCATTACGATGGCCTAGTTAGCATTATCTTAAAGATTTGGCTCAACTCTTGCTTGTCAGCACAAGAGAGTAGTCTTCCTTGTCTTGATAGAAGTGACGTTCACATGCTTGGTGATTGTAAATGTCTCTTGTTTCAATGGTTTCTTCAATGTAGAGGGAGAGGATCAGAGTCAGTCCCATGTTGGTTGGGCTTAGTCCCAACTCTACTAGGAACACACAACACAATAGGATGTTCACATATTTTGGTGGTGCAGTCCACATAGATGCAACAATCACAAAACACAAGGGAAGATAACATGTATAATACTTAGCGGATTAGTCCACCTAAGTACAATGATTGTAATAGAAATTTTTATGTGAAAGGTTTGTCTGACATTTGGGAGAGTAGTCTACACGGGCGAGATAATGATAACAACATATACAAGAGATTTTAATTAACATATATGTATTACAACAAGTAAATTAGTTCGAGAGTTAAACACAGGTTAAAGAAACATGCATTACAATTGTTAAAGATTAGCCTTACAACAGTTATAATACATGTGTTAAAACGTGTTGGCCTGTGAGTAGGCTTATGAATTAAGTGAAAGTTCAACAACACATCATTCAAACATAAATCACTAACATTGTGTGCGGGGCATTCGAGCGACTACTTACTCCTCTAACAAAATATTACAGACTCTCAAGGCTATGGTGGAGGAGATGAGGTGAACAATTCCCTTGCATGTACAAATGAGGGGGTATTTATAGCCAATGGTGAAACTTACAGTTATGGTTTTTTGACTACCCTCATGACTATTTGACTTCAATAAATTTTCAACTTTACATGAATCTTCGTACAACAAGTGGGTCTTTTGGACTTCGACATTACATCACATTGATTGATAGTATGGCCCACAGTAGAGATGTTGACAACATGACTCATGACATGACTCGACACGAAAGTGTTGGTACATTCATGTTACTACTAGTGTGCATGTCGAGCTGCAATGTTGTTGGGTGATGGATGACCTCATGGTGTGTCACAACCTCACCTCCACATGGAAAAGCGCATGGAGTCTCTAATGGTCACTGGTTCACTTGATGTTGCATTCACACATTTCTCCTTGCTTGTATGTTGGTAATCTTGACAAGTTCATTCGTTTGGGAAAGGTGCATGTTTGTCTGTGTATCCATTCGTGAACACACCATCCATGTTTACTCATTCGTCCATCTGCGAACACATATTTTCATGATCATCAGTTCATGAGCACATCCCTTTGCATGCATCGTCTCTTTGTCCGTTGGTGAATTTGTCCTCCTACATGTGCTCTCTTTGTTCATCCCATCGTTGCGCCATGTTTGCTTGTGTACCTGTGTTTGTAGTCACTCATGATGAGATGCCATCAAATCCATAAACCTCCTAGTCTACCATGATGCATGATCATTTTCGATGCAGATGATCGAGAGAGGTGAAAATGTTGTGACGCGGGATGGAAGCTCTGGGTACTGCTAATGAAAGTTGTGTATGAGTCACTGGGTGATGAAGATGGGTAACCCAAATTGAAAGTGACTATCCATGGGGTCTAGCTCAACTGGAGGAAAAAATTGCACAGTTTTTGAGAGGAACAGTCAGGGCTGCATAAAGGTTATGTAGGAAAAATCTGTGCAATTTCCAAAACAAGAAGGTATTGGGAGTTTGGCAACAAAAACTGCAAAATTTCTAATGGGAACTAACAGTCAGCTGTTAGGTCATTGGCAACAAAAGTTGTGCAATTTTAGAGGGAAAATAGTAGTCAGCTGTTGGGTCAATGGCAGCAAAAAATACGCAATTCCATAGGGGAACTCCCAGTTAGTTGCCAGGAGGTTGGTTGAAAAAAATGCACAATTCCTGAGGAGAATTGGAAGTCAGTTGTCATAGCTTGGCATAAAAACTTGGTAATTCCTGGAGGGCACTTGTAGTCAACTACTACAGCTTCACAAAAAAACTACGTAATTCCTTGAGGGAACTGTGAGTTGACTGTCGGGAGCTACTAGGAAGAAAAGCTGTACTGGTGCTAGGAGGCTAGCCTTCTGGTCACCTCTGCATAGTTTTTGAGTTGATCAGACTGCTAGGAAATAGAGGACCTTCTCACGAAAATTGCACAATTTTCATGGTGAGCAGACTGTCGATTGTTGGGAGAGATGGCTGGAAAAATTATGAAATTTTCTCTGTGAGACACTCATTGACTATCGAGAGAGATGGTTGGAAAAGCTGCACCATTTTCTAAGGGAGACAAGGATGGATGGCCTATCTACATAATTTTCTCAGTCAATGGATCAGGCAAGGTCTGCAGCCTCTATAAAATTCTTGAGGGGAGTTAGTCCCAGGGTGGCTATTGGGTTAAACTCTGTGGTTGACCAACATGAAGGTTGATTGATTTTCTTGCAGACAATGTAGCTTGAAATTACTTCCTTGGTACTTCTGCATTGTTGTGGGTGATGGTTGATCAAGTCAATGGTGAGGTGATGGTCTAGCTATCAGAGGGGAATTTGATTGTTAGAACTTCGACAAAGTGACTAAGTGTGTGAATGAGTGAAGGATGCATACGAGATCTTGAAAACACATACTTACATGAGTTGATGATGAGATGACTCAAACCATCCTGACAAACATGCTCAACATGATTGATCAATGGTATAAGTGACAAACGGAAAACTTGTGATTGATTGTTGATCGACCGTGATGACACTTGCACAATAGTGAATGCGACTCCATGTGTGAGTGCGATAGATGTTTTCATAGCAAGCAACAAGTATACATGAAGCGAAGACTATGGGTATAACTAGAACATGGTCGCAAGCATGACTTTGAAATCAACATGTAAGAACTTGGGTGAAATGATCAAGCATGGTGACTGCAAATACTCACATGACCTCACAAAGTGATCCCGAGTGTGTGTGTGTGTATTCATCAAGTGAGACTCTCAAGGGAGGCTCTGACATTGGTTGTAGGCCAAAATTTTGGAGGGTGGTAGTAGCCACTACAACACTTGGCAACACGCTAGTAGAACTCCAACTTCTCTGTGTCGGTTCATCAATAGCATAGGGCCTTGGTCTTTTGGGGAGTATTGAATTGTTGTGCGGGTTACTTCAACTTCCCCACTTACCTCATGGACATACATGGTTCACCTTTTTCCAACTCATTCAAACACAATCAAAAGTTTAGCTTGATCACATTGTTTCAAATTGAGGAAGGGTAGTTTAGCTCACGAGTTGAAGATTTTCAAAGTATAAGTTTTCATCTCTTTTGTTGCTCTGCTGCCAGTAGGTCTAGATAGTAGCCCAGTGGAGTCATGTAAGAACACACGCATTTCTCCACTGCTAGTGAGTATGGTCAGTAGTTGCATGGTTCACCTCTCTGCGGAGGAAGCCTTTCTCTTCTTTCAACTTTGTATTTTTCAAGACGACTTTGGATAGGCACTTATTTATTTTTGGGGTAGAAGAGGGATCCCGACTTATTGAGAGAAGAAGAGGTTGTTCCTTTAGAGAAGCATGTAACACCTCTCACATAGGTTTTCTCGTTTAGATTCTCCCCTTCTCCACTTCTACTAGTTGGATAAGCTTGAAAACACAGAGTAGAAGGTTGAGTGCATGGGGCTTCCCAGTGTGGACACAGGTTCATTGTTGGACCAAACCTTCCCTCGTAGACGACTCGTATTTCCCGTCAAGGCTTCATTGGCCAAAGGTTATAATGAAGCACAGAGAAGACAGACACAAGGCTGGCCAAGTGTTGCACTGTCACAAGTTTCCCAAAATTTAGTGACATACTCTATTCAAAATCTAGAACGCAGTAGCTGGCAACACTTATTTCTAGAAACAAAAATAATAAGGTATCAAGAAAACAAAACAAATGTAAACAAAAATAGTAAGAAGAATAAACGAGATAAGAACAAAGATAGTAAGTAAGGAAAACAAAATAAAAACAACAAGCAGCAAGCAGACTATGTACATGGCATGGGACGTGGCTCGGCCTATTGTAAGTAATGCTTGAGATCTTGGTCGTTGACAAGAAGGTTGTCAAACCTCCTGTCAAGTGATTACAGCCAATAAGTGTTTGGGCCAAGCTTCTCTTGCACTGTCTACATATTTCATATCACCATATCATGGATTGAATGCAACAAGTTCTTACATGAGACATAGGGTGATAGATAACCAAGTATTAATAAATGTGCAAGTCCTTAGGTACTTCATCTAGCGTGTTTTAGGAGTCGCACAGAGTCCATGCCAAACTAACCTACATACACAAACAAGAAAACAGACCAAAAAGAAAATAAAGAAGTAGAAGCAAATGCATATGAAAATCGAGTTGGCAAACAAACAAGAAAGCAAGAAAACACATAAAGAAAGAAGAAATCATGCATGCAAGAAAACAACTCAAAGAAAATACTACTCCTACTCCTAACCTAATAGTGCATCAATCATCTCATGTGAAGTGATACTTCCAATGTAGCGAATGGTGCATTGGATGACCTATGTTGGTGAAGGCATGATTTGTGATCATCGCAGTTACGTAAACCAACAAGTATGAAAGGTATAACGATGAATATGGACAAAATTCCAGCTTACAAGCATCCACAGAACAAAAGTGAGTGAAAGCTCATTTCATGCAATCTGTGGACTTGCCATGGTGTTGTTCTACACTATGTACAGATGTTGAGTGTATGCATTCTCTTAATGTGACATGCAAGAAAATGTGAGAAAGGTACACCACTTATGTTGTGCAAGTGTTCTTTCTATGTTATATTCCTCCAATGCATGAGTGATGGGATCATGTAGTTCGAGTGGAGGAAGCGAAATATGAGTGTTAGATTGATTTTGAATGCAAAGCAGAGAGTGATGAGCATTCTTTAGTGTTTCAACAATTTCTTCATCAAAAGCAAAACCAACCTTAGGACAACAAGGACGTGGCATAGCCATCAGCTCTAGTTGAAGTGCGTTGATAGTATATGGGGTTTCAAATTCATTGATAGATAGATCATCATAGACCAGTGTCTTAAATAGATTAACAACGATTGAATCAACCTCATGATCAGATGAAGAAATAGAGAGATCACGACAACCAAAATAAGAAAATTTAGGATGTTTGTCAACATCCTCATGATTTGATGAATTAGGTAGATGGGTAGATGAGAAACAAGTATGTTCGCCCTTTGTGTTTTCATAAATGACAGATGATAGATTGAACAGATTTTTGAAGGAAGATGAGTCTTCTCCGCAATGTAATGAAATACTGACATCCAATGTGTCCTGTCAATGATTGGAAGTGGTAACATCCTAGAATGAGTTTTCATAGGGGAAATCAACAATGGTAGAATCATAATGGATGTCAGGATAGAGTAGATGATACATGAATGGAAGGGAGTCATCCTTCACTGTGGGTTCCTCTTTAGATTCCCTGACACACTCATCATGAAAGATGGCACAGGTTGGTTTCATCACACCAACTCCATCTTCAACATGATCCTCATTCACAACAGGTGAGGAGTCCCGAATTGAAGAGTCCAAGGTAGTACAATCTAGAGGTTGAGGTATGAATCCACGTGACAACCAACAGGCTTGCAAGAAAAATATGTGTGGATATCAAGAGAAGGGGGGGTGGGAGGATGTGGAAATTCAACAGATGTGTATGCATGTTCTCCCACATCACTCTACAATGGTAGAGCTGTTAGATGAAGTGAAGGTGGACAATCACTTGTGACAATAGCTGTGCATTTCTATGATTGTGCAACTCCATCACCGAGATATGTTGAGAAGGATTCGAATGATTTAAAGAATTTCATATTTTTGGATATGTAAAAGAAGATACTCAAATACTACATTGAGAAATTCCCAATCAATTTCATCTTTGGGAAATTGGCATGCAATATTACAAATGTGTGTGTGAAACTCTTCAATAGATTCATCGGGTTCTTTTTGTAATTCCAGAATTTCTTTGTCGAGTGCTTTATGACTAAGTGATTGAAAGCATGGTCTATCTTTACGACTAGAGGAGAAAGAGAATGAATATGTTTTTTAGGTAGCATGGCACACCAGTGCATGGGGTACCCTCGAAGCATGTATATGTACAACGAGCAGGTCATGTATTCTTCAAAGAGTCCATGTCTTTCACATGAGCCTACAACACTGACTGTGTGCCTAACAAGGCCTTTGTAGTCTCCACATTCATATGTTTTATGTCACAAGTTATATGAGAGCTTCTCCGAGATAATGAAGTCGTTTCCATAGAACATACACTCTGGAAGAGAAACTCTGTAGTTATTCATGATCGAGATTCAAAACATATGTGAGGACTCAGCTTATCATCTGGCCCTCCTTCTAGCACCAGAATTGTTGACAGTGTTGGACCCACCAATATTCAGGAGATCACTCTGGTATGAAGCCCCAACTAGACCTCACACCATTTGGTGTGGGATTCCCATCCGGTATGATGGCCCGATTTCCATTATATTAAATATTTTCCTCAACTCTTGCTTGTGAGCATAGGAGAGTGGTCTACTTTGTCTTACGAGAAGTGATTTTCACATGCATGGTGATTGTAAGTGTCTCTTGTGTCAATGGTTATCTCACCGTAGAGGGAGAGGGTGGGAGTGAGTCCCATGTTGGTTGGGAGTAGTCCCAACTCTGCTAGGAACACACAACACAATAGGACATCCACAACTTCTGGTGGAACAGTCCACATGGATGCAACATTCACAACACATAAGAGAAGATAACACATATAACACGCAGCAGATTAGTCCACATGAGTACAACGGTTGTTATAGAAAGTTTTATATGAAAGGTCTGTCTAATGTCTAGGAGAGTAGTCTATGTGGGCGAGACAACATTAACAGCAGACAAAACACATTTACATTAACATATATGTATCACAACAAGTGAATTAGTTCAAGTGTTAAACAAAGGTAAAAGTAACATGCATTACAAGTGTTAAAGATTAGTCTTTGATGGTCACTATTTCACTTGATGTTGCATCTAGACATTTCACCTTTCTTTTATGTTGGTAAGCTTGACAAGTTCATCCATTCGCAAAAGGTGCATTTTCATCTGTCTATCCTTTCGTGAACACATCTTGCATGTTTGTTGGTACGTCCATCCATGGACACATATTTTCATGATCATCCATTCGCAAGCACATCTCTTTGCATGCATCATATGTTCATTCATTGGTGAACCTGTCCTTTTTCCTGTGCTCCCTTTGTTTATCCCATCCATCATTGCGCCATTTTTAATTGTGTACTCATGTCTACAGTCACTCATGACAAGATGACATCAAATCCAGAAACCTCCTAGTCTACCATGACGCGTGATCATTTCGGATGCAAGTGATTGCGAGAGGTGACAAGGGTGCGAGGCTGGATGGAGACTCTAGGTATTGGTGATGAAAACTATTCATAACTCATTAGGTGATGAAGATGAAAAATCCTGATCGATAGTGACTGTCCAAGGGGTTTGGCTCAGCTCGAGGACAAAACTGCATAGTTTCTGAGAGGAATAATTTGGGCTGCGGAAAGGCTGCACAGGTAAAATATGCATAGTTTTTAGAACAAGTGGGCAACTCAAGTTAGGCAGCAAAAATTGCACAATTCATTAGGGGAACCAGGAGTCAGGTCCTGGGTAACTGGAACAAAAAACTGCACAATTCTTGAGGGCAACTGGTAGTTAACTTCATGGTCACTCGCTACAAAAAATGCATAATTCCTAAGGGGAACTAGGATTCAGCTACCAGGAGCTTGGAACCAAAAATGCACAATTCGTGAGGGGAACTTGTAGTCAACTGCTAGGAGCTTGGCAGTAAAAACTATGCAATTCATAGAGGGAATTGGTCATCATCTGTTGGAAATTGGCAGCAAAAACTACACAAATCTTCAAGGGATCTTTTAGTTGGCTACCGGGAGTTGCTGGTGGGAAAAACTGCATTTATTTTAGGAGGCTAGGATGCTAGTCACCTCTGTGAAATTTCTGATCTGAGCAGACTGATCAATGGTAGAGGTCTTGGTCATGAAATCTGCACAATTTTTTTGGGTGAGTAGCCGGTCGATTGTCAAGAGAGCTGGCTGGAAACACTGCATAATTTTCTAGGTGAGCAACAAGTTGATTATCGGGAGAGTTGACTGGAAAAACTACATAATTTTTTGAGGGACACAGGGACAGGAATCAGGTGTCTGTCTATCCTTTCTGCACAATTTTCTCAATCAGCGAAGTGGGCAACGTTTGTAACCTCTGTGCAATATTTTAGGCGACTTAGTTCTGGGGTGGCTATAGGGTCAAACTCTCCAGTTAACCAGCATGAAGGTTGATTGATTTTCTTATGGATAGTACAACTTGAAATCACTTGCTTGGTTCTTCTACATTGTTTTGGGTGACAGTCGATCAAGTCTATGGTGGGGTGATGGTCAGAATATTAGAGGGGAATCCGATCGTCAGAACTTCAACAAAGTAACTAAGTGTGTGAATGAGTGAAAGATGCATACCTGATCTTGCAAACACATACTTACATGACATGATGATGAGACGACTCAAACCCTCCTCACACACATCCTCAACATGACTAATCAACAATGTAAGAGATAAGTGCGGCACTTGTGGTTGATCATTGCCAGACCATGAGAATGCTTGCGCGACAGTGAATGTGACTCCGTGCATGAGTGTGACATATGTTTTCATAGCAAACACAAGTGAAACTAACGGTGTGATCCTGAGTGTGTGCATTCATCAAGTGAAACTCTCAAGGGACGCTTCGAAATTGGGTGCAGGCCAAAATTTTGGAAGGTGGTTGTAGTTGCTACAACACACTATTACACAAACGGTACTTTTAAGGCATTTTCGTAAGACAAGAAATTTTTTGTCTTAAAAAGTAACCTTTTATTTACTTATTTTACATTAAGATTTAATACTAATTGAATTGTCTTAAATATAAATTTTAAGACAAAAATAGTTTGAGACAAAATATTTTGGGATAACACTTTATATTTATGACAAAAATAGTTTGAGACAAAAATATTTTCCGACAAAATTTTATATTTAAGACAAAAACAATTTGAGACAAAAATATTTGAAGAAAAAATTTATATTTAATACAAAGACAAGTTAATACAAAAATATTTTAAGATAAAACTTTGTATTTAAGACAAAAATAGTTTGAGACAAAAATATTTTAAGAGAAAACTTTATATCTAAGACAATGGTCATTTAAGATGATGACAATTAAAATCAAACCCATTTAAGAAAATTAACAATTAAGACAAAAACATATCAATTTAAGACAATATTATTTAACACCTACAAAATTGACTCTCATAGTGCACCCTAAGTCTACAACCTTATAAGCTACTACTCTCTTGTGCCTATATTGAGGTTGTTATTTCACTTAACATTCACATTATCTTATGTAAAGACAACAATTTGTTGGCCTCTTTGTTTTGTGGTGGTATCCGGCTCTGAAGAACACAAAAAAAATTCCTAGCAAGATTTCTTGGACATCAATTCCTCTCTTGTCCCTTCGATCTGTGTTTATACCATTAGAGATCTGCTGGTGCATGTTGTGCTTGTTAACGAACATGATTGTAATACCTTTGGAAGCAAGTTTCTTCATGAAGTGCATCATGGGAGTTATGTGACCTTCTGTTGGGTATGTGAACAAGAGGGCATGCAAGGATTTCGGGTTGCGACCCATCGAATGGGTGGATTGTGAGTGACAACGTTAATCGACTATTGATTAATTAACTCACACTCACATGTATTATAATATATCGATTGTGTGGAGTTAGTTTAACGCTGACAATTTTTTTTTTTAAGAAGAAGGATACCGAGGATATTAAAGTTGGTTGGAATATAGGAAACTTTTGCCTTAGCTATGTTTGAATTATGTTTTTTTATAGTGGAAATGGATTTAGTACTATTAAAAATATTTGGGGAACCTAAAATCTTGAAATATAATAGTTGTAACATGGATTTACAAAAATCTATATAAGATTTTTATCAAAATTTTATTTGAATTTTTATTAGTCTCTTTAGACTATGGTTTTTTAAAATAAAAGTGCTTACATTGGGTAATTGTGTTTTTATGGTGAAAATAGGTTTAGGGCTAATAACTCACTTGCTAATGAACTGTAAATGTAGGGAGCTATATAATTCTAGCCTTAAATTTTGACAGACCAGTAATCCAACTATAGACATATACAAAACGATGCCAACTATAAACCTATGGAGTCATCTAACCAGGTGGAGGAATTGCACGGACGACCAAAAGTAGAAAGAATCTGGGCAAAAAAAATTTGAAAAATCTGAAAGAGACTATTTCAATTGTGTTTTTGATGGTGGAAATAGATTAAGTGCCATCAAAAATGTCTAGAACACCTAAAATTTTGAAGTTTAACAACTATAACTTGGATTTGCAAAAATCCTTACCCAATTTTCTCTAAATATAACCAAAATTTCCATAATTTTCCAGGCAACTCCTCAATGTAGTTAGACTACACTTAAACCTATACAACTCTATACATTTATTGCCCATTTACTATTTGTCGCCTCATTTTTTGCTGAGAAAAATTTGGGGCATTTAGCAGTCTCTTTCTCTTCACTAGAAACACTAATACTGTGATCTTTGTCGCAAGGTTAAATTATTGACCACACCATACACGACATGTCACATGAGGGTATCCTTTTTTTAAGAGAGATAATTCCATGTATATTACAATCTATGGTTATTTTACAATACTTTGACTCAATGCTTAGAGCGCAACAGTGGCGTGCATTGAATCCAAAAATGTTGAAAAGCGAAGACCGTTAGATACAAGTAATGTGCAATGACATATGCAATGACACTGCCGCTAGAAAATATTAAAATATGATTCATAAATATAGAGTAGGTAATATCTTTAAGATATGTTAATCAAGTCAAGTCTATAAAAATAGAGTAGCTGGTATTTTAGAATGCAACTTTAAACATTATTTACTAAGATTGTTTGTTATTTTTTATTTTGTTTATGTGATAAGGGTAAAGGAATATTTAATGGGTAGGATATTATGTTAATTATTAATTTAGTGTATGGTGTTAAATATTTAGATTGGAAAGTGTTTTTATAAAAATAAAAATAAATGTTAATAAAAATCGTTTATGATAAGTATGAGAATAAAATAATATTCAATAATTTTAAAGTTTATTTTCTAACTATGATGAGTGATATTCATAATGATGGAAAGAGTATGATAGGTAAAAAACTATAAAAATGATTTATTGGAAAATTTATTTTATTTTTTATATTTTTTTTAACAAAATTATATTGTTAAAGAAATATTATTTTTAAGTATTTATATAAAGAGAGTATTTTGTATAAATAAATTTGTCATTTTTGGGATGAAGTTAGGTATGATTTTATATTACTTTCAATAAAATATAATATTTTTATAATTATTGGGATATCATTCACATAATTTATGTTATAGCTGAATTTTTTTTTGTCTAAATTATCATTTCATCTATTAAGACAGGTTCATATAATATATTGTACTTATATCTACTTGAAAATCACCTAAATAACTAAGAAATAGAATTCTTAACTAGATTAGCTTGCCTACTTAGATACAGGAAATCCAAAACAAACATCTTGACTAATTAGGTTACAAGAGAGTCCACTAGAATTGTTATAGGGTCACCACCCTCTTTATCACTACCAACGAAGTCCATGTCTATAAATTTCCTAGCAAGAATAGATATGTTATTGCCTAGTTCTCTAAGTTACAACATGAAGGCATCTCCCATGATGGTTTCAATTTTCCAATAGAGATTGATTGGTTCCATACATTTGATATACCTCGCGCTATTCTTTCTCAGACGTCATATAACATTATTAATATCCTCCTCTCTCTCTACATCATATTAGAAATGTCATTCCATCGAATCTTGTTTCCTTCGAAGTTGATTCCCAGCCTTATAACAAAAGAGGTTTTTTCTTGTTATGAAGCAGCAAAGGATTCAACATTCACATGAGCCCTTGAATAATGATGTTTCCTTCTCCTAACATGTCTATGGAGACCTTTAGAAGTATTGTGATGCAACACAATAAATTATAGACTAGAGACAAGAAGTATGAGAAGAAAACTTCTAAGGGGAGTTAGTATTCGAATGATGAAACCCAATAGTGACCACCATCCAAGAGAAATAATAGAAAATATATGGGAGGTTTGGGCCAAGAAGTAATAAAAAAGGCAATGGTATAGGAAGCAAGGAAGTGAGTTGGGAGGTGAATTTAGGTTGATAGATTGGGAGGTTTTCCTAGATCTATTAAACAAAATCAAATACCTTTAAGAATGGGAAATGGAAATAAAAAACAGGTAAATTTAGACAAAAATAAATAAATAAATAAACTTACCCAAACATCATTTAGAGTTGGGTGTCCCCCAAAAAAACATAATGTTTGAGCTAGCTAGCCATAAATTATGAAATAATTTCCATCATGGGTGAGGAATGCACTAGGGTCGATTTGCAATAACCATTAAATGTAGGAGTGAACATCCATGAGTGCAAATTGAGTTTGAGGTGATATCCTTTAATATCATTTGGATTCATTTGAACACGTAGATTATCTGAGCAATCCATTTACCACAAGCCAGTGATTTCACATGGTGGGATTTACATGGGGAGGGGCATCATGTGTCTAAAAATTACGTATGTGTTATAGATTAAAAAATCCATAAACAAATTGGGATATATATATATATATAGATATAAAGAATAAAGAAAATTTTGGAGCACTAATGACTGTGGAAGGTTTGGTTTCATATGAGAGAAAAAAATAGCCCCATGTCCTTTTCTATTGCTCTATATTGTCATCTCTACAAAAATCTAGTGACTATGTTGACAGTGTTGGACTAGCCAACATTTAGCTGTTCACCCCTGTATGAAGGCCCAACTAGACCTCACACCATTTGGTGTGGGAGTCCCATCCATTACAATGGCCCGGTTGCCATTATCTTAAATATTTTCCTCAACTCTTGCTTGTCAGCACAAGAGAGTGGTCTTCTTTGTCTTGCAAGAAGTGAGGTTTGCATGCCTGGTGATTGTAAGTGTCTCTTGTGTCAATCATTCTTATAATCTAGAGGGAGAGGATGGGAGTTAGTCCCATGTTGGTTGGGATTAGTCCCAACTTTGCTAGGAACACACAACATAATAGGATGTTCTCATCTTCTCATGAAACAATCCACATGGATGAGGCAGTCACAAAACACAAGGGAAGATAACAGGTATAACACTCAACAGATTAGTCCACCCGAGTACATCAATTGTCATAGCAAGTTTTATGTGAAAGATTTGTGTGATGTTCGGGAGAGTAGTCTACATGGGGAAGACAACGTTAACAACAGCAGCACCCCCGAAGCTAAAAACAGCTGTAATATTGCCTTGTAAAAGTATAGTAATTTCTAGTCAATCTGGGCCGTTCATTAGGCGGATGATCTGACGGTAGAACTTATGTTTAGTTAGGGTTTTTTTCCCTAGAAGGCAACCCCCTCTCTTTGTATGAGGGCATTGTATTTGAGGCTGTGATAGATGTGTATTCTGTGTGAGCGAGAAACAGAGAGGTGAGACTGCGAGAGAAAACAAAGGATATTACAGCGGATTTGCTGTAGGTTGTGTCTCTTCATTTTGCTGGATAATAGAAAGGAAGGACTGGCTGTTCGAGGTGGACGTAGCCCAAACTGGGTGAACCGCGTATATCTGTGTCTCTCTTGTTTTGTGCATTTTCTGTGTTTATATTTCTGCAATATTTTATGTGTTCCATTGCTCCGTAATATATAATTTTCTAAGAAGTACGTGGTCAAAGATAGATTTTGTAGATATCATGCTCGTACAGTCTTTCACAAGCGGTGCCTCTACCCATATGGTTAAATATTCAGTCATCATGATGATGTACCATGCACCTATCTTCTTTCCTAGTGGCTGAATTGGTCCTACAAAGTCAATCACCCACTTCTCGAAGGGCTGTAGTGATACCTCTAGATTCAGTAGTAGCTCATTCCTGTGCAAGGATTTTCCAATCCTTTGGAAAGCATTCCATGCCTGACAATATGCTTTTGAATCCTTATGCAAGGTTGGCCACCATAGCCCAGTGCATAGCATATTCTTCCTTGTTGCTTTTCCTGCATAATGAGCTCCCACAGCTCCGTCATGAGCCTCAGTGAGGATGTTCTTTCATTGAAACTCTGGCACATAACATCGCAATATTCTTACCACATTTTGTACAAGTGCCCTACGATGAAAAAAAACTCTGTCACGCACACCAGCAGTTCCTTCTTTTGTTGGTTTGTATATCCTTTCAGAGTTGTACCTGTCATTAGGAAGTGTATAATATCTTCAAAGTGACATTATATGATGCACACTACAAAGAGCTTTGTGTTAGGTAGCCCCTCGTCTAAATTAGTAGGTTCCTCTCCCGTTTTGATGCATGACAAATGATCTTGTCCAACATTCAAACGTCCTTGTTTCACAATAACTTCAAAATCATACTCCTAGAACAACAACAACCACCTGCATATCTTTCTCGCCAACACTAGCTTGTTGACCAGGTATTTTAATATGGAATGGTCCATATATATCTTAAAGTGTCCACCTAACAAATAGTGCCTCAACTTCTGGAGCACGTACACCATAGCTAAACCTTTGCGTTATGTTGTGGAATAATTTTTCTCCACTTTGGACAACTTTCTACTTGCAAACGCTATAGGATGATCCAAGTCCCCTTCACTGACCTGTGTCAGTACTGCTCCCAGTGAAATACATGACACATCCACATGCACATGAAATTCCTTCTTCTAATCTAGGAAGACTACGATTGGCACAGTGACCATCTTCTCCTTCAGCACATCCAATCTCTTATAGCATTCTTCATTCCAACAGAATGTAGCATTCTTTTCTAACAATGTTTCCATCGGCATGGTAATATGGACATAACTCTTGATGAATTTCCTATAGTATCCCGTATGCCCCAATGTTGCACACAACTGTTTCACACCCATGGGCACCTCCAAGTTGATTATGACCGTGATCATAGTTGGGTCTACCATCAAGCAATGTATGCATACAACATGGCCTAGAAAGATCCCGAAAGGGATGCAAAATAAATGTTTCTTCAGATTGAGTGTGATCTGGTATCTCGGGCATGTATCTAGCATCAAGCACAGACTTGCCAAATGATGCTTCACCAGTCTGAACACCATCCAATCACCGAAGTACACTTCCATAAATTTAAGAATAAATCCTTGAATGATGTGATGACTACATGTGAAAAGATCATCAGCATGCTCTTCAGCCCAAAATCCATCAACATATACTCAAAGCATCCCTATTTAGAAACAAACGCCGTCTTACTTCTATCCTCCGGCACGATTTTGATTTCGTGGTACCCAGAGAACCCATCAGTGAATGAATATGCTTCTTGGCCATCGAAATTATCCAAGGCCTCATCAGTGAACATGGATGCGAAGGGATCATGCATGCCAGCATCATTCAACTTCCTGATGTCTACGCATATCCTTATTTCTTCCTTCTTCTTCCTTTCCTGAACCACTATAGGGCTTACCCAATCAAATTCTTTCACTAGTACAAAAATACATGTCACTATCATCTTATCTAACTCTACATAGATCATTTCCTTAGACTTCAGATTGAATTTGTAAGGGCTTTGTTTCACAAGTTTGGCATCCAGTTGTAGGGTGACGTTCATGACACCCAGGTCTACTATTATCCCTTTCACATCGGAAAACTTTGTGGGGAATAAGTCCTGATATTCGTGGAGTAGTTCGATGACCTTATCTACTATCACATCATCCCAATAGTCACCAATATTTTCAAACTTCGGTTCTGTCTCCATGCCAATGTTCACCTCCCTGGTCTTCAATACCTCAATTATGTCTTGGTTCTCTAGATGTGGTCCTTCAAGTCTATGGTGACCTTTAGTCTCCATGATGTTAATATTTCGCAGGTCTTTGTCTTCTTCTTTTGTTGTTACATTGTAACACTCTAGCGTGTGGCTCAGCTGGGTAATCTAATCAGGTTGAATCAAGTCTAGAGCATCCTGTAGTATCCTAAAGATGATTTTATTCACCTCCTACAATGCTTGATTAGTAGATTCAAATCCATCTTCGAAACTGAACGTCCTCAAATATCCTTGGAATAAAGCATTCCATTCTTCAGTGCCATGAGGGAGTTCTATCTCCAAGTACCAATTAATTGGCATAATATCCAAATTATGACAAAACATATTAACCCACTCTAGCTATGGCTTTGCTCCATATACTTCAGCCCATTTGGCCAAATGATCACGTTGATCATTCCTCCCATCGTACTTTTCTGTTAGTCGTACATTTGGGTGGCCAAAGTGTATCCTCATCATCCTTTTATATTCAAGGCAATCGTGAAAACTGTCCTTGTGTGTACCCCACCATCCTACAGATGTAGTGCACAGTGCCCAACGAATGCCTAAAAGTGATGCTTCTTGGGAACTTCACTTTCAAATGCATCCAAAAAGTGATCAACGTTAGTTAACCCATCATAGTGAGGAAGACTTCTTACCTCTGATGATACACAATGCAACGACTTGGTCATCATATTACAATGCAGCGTAGATACTTCATTTAGCTAGTTTTGCGAGTGCTCTAGTTCTTTGTCTGAATCTAATGTGTAGGAGCTCTCGCGGTCCCATGGAATACATATGTATGCTATCAAATTCATCCAATCCTAGTCTCACACCATTATTTGTAAACCTAGTCCAAATCATCATCACTTTCATAATCACAGACCGGTTCTATATGGTGCAGTCCTTTTTGCAGGATCTAGTGGCACCACTACGCGGAGTGATTTCTTCTCAAATATCATCTTTCACTTCTTTAGGTTGATTACCCCATTCATGTAAGTAGCCCAATCAATCCCAAAGAGTATGGGGTAGGGAATTTTTTCATCCACAATCTTTATTATTGCAAAATCCTCCAGTGTGATCATGCCCTTGATGTCAACTATTAGCCCCTGCAACCTTCCCATTAGGATAATTTTTGCTTGATTTTCCATCCTTTGCTGGATTAGAGACCACTAGAGCACAGGTCTTCCCATTCTTTCCCATGTTTGTTTCGGCAAAACATTCGTGTCAGATGCTAGACCAAAGATAAGCTAGTCCATTTCATATTCCCCTATCTGCACGGTGAGTCTCATCTCATGTTTAGTCCTTATCTTATAGTTACCAAGCTTTCTGACTATGCGTGGTTTGGCAATAGCGATGTCCTTCCCAGTGCACTGATTGATCAGTTAGTGCAGTCCCTTCATAACCTTACTATTATGGAGTAGTTTCGTGTAGGTCTCCAAGAACGTGGTGATCATGTATGGGTCTATTTATTTAACCGGTTTCTCCTAACTTCCTGAGGTAAAGGCCTCAGCGAAATGTTTCTTTTGCACGTTCTAGATTAAACCTTGTCTCCTCTTTCGGTGCTTTGCAGACACATTCACCCTTTTCAAGTTTCTTCCCCTTATACTCACTAGCTATCATTCCACTCTGTAGCATAATGTTTACCTTAGGATCTTGCTCGCAAAGCTTAGCCTTCATCATCTGTAGATTTTGTGTTAGCTGTGGAGGTCGCGCTACCTATTCGTGAATATTAGCCAATAATATAGGGCAATCCTCAATCGCATGGTCAAACTAAGTAAAATAGTAGCATGACAGTTGCGTCGGATTCAGGTAGACTCTCATGTAATGTCCTCATCCTCCACAATTGTAACAGATAAGCTACCCTTGGCCTCTACTAGGCCCTCCACCACCTCAGCCTCAACCATGCCCTTGATACTCACCTTGCACTCCCCTAGTGCCATGGTCCAGAGGCAGTGTTTCTGCCTGCACCCTATACATAGGTGTTCCATCCATCATTAATTTGTAACTATGGAAATTGCACTCATCATGACCTACTCATTCACACAAATTGTAGAAAAATTATTGTGGTGTCTGTATAAATTTTTGTAGTGAATTGCAATTCTCAGTAGCATGTTTCCCAGCTACCTAGCATATAGCACACCACAGCACGAGCCCTGTACTTAGCCTTGCTATAGGTTTCGGCCATAGAGGCATTGGTCCCCCTACTGCAACATAATTCACAAAGACTAGAGAGTGATCCTTATCATGCCCCTGACCTTTGCATTTCAGGGACTAGACTTCTTCGCGTGCCTTTGGCCGAATTGTTTTGTCTTTCTTCAGGCTTTGCATTTCGAGGCAAAGGTTCTACAACTGTGTTTGAATCTGCTAAACCCCAAGATTAGCATCCTGCATTGGTGTCTTGTGCAATCTCATTGTGATTTCAAAATCTTCCTCCTTAGTCCCAATCTTCTATTGTCATAATGCAACCCTTAGGTGAGGAACGAGTGAGGTCACAAACAATTCGCGGTGTTTTCCATTAGTTAGGTTCATGTTGGCTTCATGGATCATACACTTCAATCTTTCATCCAAATCCCAGGGTGTCTCCCCAGGCTTCATCATGATCTCCTTTAATCCCACAATGGATTGCATTTGAGACTTAGGTCTACTGAATTCCATATCCAACACAGTGTGTATATCTTCCAACATGGACATTGGGTTATCAGTATTGTACTTAATGTACAACGTTAGTCCGAGGCCCTCCAAAGCACTAATGAATGTTTCTTTCTTCATTGATCATACGTGATACCCTAAGCTTCCCATATAGCCTTCGTGACGAACCAAACTTGGTATGGATCATCATTTCCTAAGCCCTTGAATACAGGTTTTACACAGTTTGGCATGTTGAACAGTGGTGGAGGTGGCAATGTTGTGGGTGATGGGGTAAGTGGTGGAGGTGAGGATGGAGGTAGTGTAGGTATTCATGGGAAACCTTATATTATCAACTGAATAGTGCTCAACAGAGAAGCCTGTGTTGCTCCTTCGTCATCACTCAAAGGAGGCTTAATCAGCAGGCTATACTCAAGGCCTTTTCTTCCTCCGTCCGTGAAAGACATTCCACTTCGTGCAGCTCCAAACATGAAGGTAACTGCATGACCCATTTTTCACAAAAGAGCATCTTAATCCAAGTATCTAGTGATTTCAAATACTTACCTTGTGGCCCCTTGAAGTAGCAGCGCTTTTCTTCACTGTAGGTGACTGAAGTATCAACTACAAACTCTCCCACAAACCCTACTATGATAGAATTGAGCCAATGATAGACAACACGTGCGATCTTATCTTCAGATGCTTCCAATTTCCTTACTAACTTTGGGGTCCAGACGATTGGATCGTTAAGCCTCCACCATCCCTAGACGTCTGCGAACTTCATGATCCACTCATATAATTCAACTGGGAAAGAACAAAAGAAGATTTCGTGAATTTTTATGTACAAATATCATTCCAACCATTATTCATTTGTCAATCACGGATTCCTATTTTCTTGTGTTGTGAATCCGTGGATCTTTCTATCTAACTAGTCTTCAATCTCCTTCTTAGATGGATTCCAATGATGCGACATCACACATCTCGTTATGCAAATCTCGGTCCTGGCAATGGAACCATTTGTTGGCTTGATGGGCCCTGACCCAGGTTCAACATTTAGTCAACCAAGCAAATCTCTACATTGCCTGCCTTTTAAACATCATTTCGCGGAGCACGGACTAAAGTCTCACCCGGAGTAGCATGGGGGAATGCAGGAACCAAGTTTCCACACCCTAAGATGGTTGTGATGTCGGTTGTATACCTTAACTCTACCTTTGCGTAGATCGATAAGCCTTTAGGGCTTATCGACGTACTTCTATGTTAGTCTTTCAAAACCTCCATGAAGGCATGCAGTCATCCTTCACGCAAATCTAACAAGTTGTCTCAGTACTTACATGCCTCTATAACTACTTTGTTGTATAGTTCTCTGAATTATCTTATGTGGTCGCAAATTCTATTAAGCAAATTAGATTATCTTTGCGTAAACATATATCTCTGCTTGCGTTCATATAACAGAGGAAAACATATAGATTCGTGCATCAATTTAGTAGTAAAACATAAACCCAATGCTTAACATAACATAATCGCATGCAATTGATAGAAGTAAAATACACAGCAATTTTAGAAGACTCTTCTTGATTGATTATCAAGATGTTCAATACAGACTCTAACTAACCTATGCACATAGTTGCAAGGGTCTACACACTTAGTTGTAGACTTCTACCCTAGGCCTTTGTGCACTCAGCGGAAAGGCCCTCTTCCTATAATAAGATTCTTGCTCTTAACTCCTTCACAGACTCATCAATGACTCCACTTAACTGAGTTGACCCTCTTAGACTCCTCTAAGACCTCCTTTTTATACAATCCTATGGTCCACGGACCAAGGGAAGATCTCATCAAGCCAACAAAACCTATCTAGAATAATGGTAGAAAGCCATTCTGACTCTTGATATCTTCATGCTCCGCGACCAAAAAATTGCGAAGACTTTACATTTCTTAATACAAAATTCGGGCCGTGTGCCCCAAAACTTGGGTTTTAACCCCAACATTAACCCAGGGACCCGTTCCCAACATGAAAATGGAACAATTTGTTGACTTGATGGGCCCTGACCTAGGTTCAATGTTTACTCACCCAAGCAAATCCCTACACTACTCGCCCTTTCGGCATGAATCCATGGAGTGTGGACTGAAGTCTCACCCGAAGCAGTATGGGGGGATGCAAGAATCAAGTTTTTGCACCTTGAGATGGTTGTGATGTCAGTTTTATACCTTAACCCTAGCTTCACGCAGATCGATAAACCTTTAGGGCTTATTGATTTACTTCTATATTAGTCTTTCAGAACCTCTGCGAAGGTATGCGATCATCCATTGTGTAAACCTAACAAGCATTCTAAGTACTTACGTGCCTTTGTAACTTTTTTGTTGTATAGTTCTCTGAATTATCTTAAGTGGTTGCCAATTCTATAATCCATTTTCGATTATCTTTGCATGAACATATATCTCTACTTATGTTCATATAATAGAGGAAAACATATAGATTCATGCAAAAATTTAGCAATAAAACATAAACCCAGTGCTTAACATAACATAATTGCATGCAATTGATAGAAGTAAAATACACAATAATTTCATAATACTCTTCTTTATTGATGATTCAGATGTTCAGTACAGACTCTGACTACCCCGCGCACACAACTACAGGGGTCCTTGCACTCAGCTGTGGACTTCTACCCTAGGCCTCTATGCACTTAGCTACAGAGCTTTCTTCCTACACTAAGACTCTCACTCTTAGCTCCTTTACAAACTTATCAATGACTCCACTTAACTGAACTAACCCCATTAGGCTCCTCTAAGACCTCCTTTTTATACAATCTCATGATTTGCGGACCAAGGGCAGATCTCATCAAGCTGACACAACCTATCTAGACTAAAGGTGGAAACCCTTTTTTACTCTTGATATCTTCACGCTCCACAACAACAAAATGCAGAGACTTTACATTTCTTTATACAAAATTTGGGCCCTTTACCCGAAAACTAATTTTTAATTTAATTAAAACCTAATAATACATATAGTTAAATATATAATTTTAATTTCTATAACACAATGAATTTTAAGTTATAGTTAGTCCTTAATATATATATATATATATATAAATATATCATATAACTATATATTTATATATATATATAAGATAGATAGATAGATAGATATATATAGTATAGAGAAGAGAGAGAGAGAGAGAGAATATTTTTATTTATAATTGTATGCTTATTAATTAGTTTTATTTAATTTTTATTTGTTTATTAATTATAGGTTCTAAAATATCACAATTATGAATCTAACTTATTATTCCCTAATAGAGGTGCCTTTAATGTTCTACATGAGGGTCATTTAGAATTATGGGTATGCGAGCGAAAATAGTGGTGAAGGGGAAGGTGCCTATGTGGATTTGTACCCACGTAGACACTTGTCTAATTTAATGCCACCCAAGTGTGGTGGTTATATTGTCTACATTCTCAACCACAAC
Organism: Pinus taeda; assembly: GCA_000404065.3. Lineage (NCBI taxonomy): Eukaryota > Viridiplantae > Streptophyta > Pinopsida > Pinales > Pinaceae > Pinus > Pinus taeda. Next base: position 29,685 of record APFE031242038.1, read on the forward strand.
TTATTTTGTCAAATCACTTTAAATGTAGGAAGGTGGTGGGAGAAGGGAATTTGTCTAACATTCTCCTATTTCATAGTCATTGACTTCTGAAATTGATCACGGATTAATTGCACATGAATTTGGTGTTTAATGTGGGTAATAACATCTGTGACAGTGCACATACCTGTCCCTTCTTGGCTCTTGATTGTCCGGGTGGTCTCTTCAACCCTTTTGATACACATGTCATAAGTTCTCCCTATAAAGAATGGAATCTCGCCCTAGGGTGGCAGATTTTCTATGACAAGGAGATTTTCGTTCGTGGGTAGATTTTCTACAATGTCATTAGGTTTGCAGTCATTTTCTGTAATTCATTATGGCTCCCCACTTTTTGTGCTCTACGAACTTGGTGAAGGTTCGTTGTTATATTTACATCCATTGTGCTTGAGTGTTCATAGTCATTTCAATGTTTCCTATATATCGTTTTGGTTTGGTAGTATGGATGATTTTTACACGTGCCCATGTTCTTCATCCTATTTTTACATAACGCAATGACATGCCCTTCATTCAACTTTAGCCCCCTCCCAAATTGCTAAATCTTTAGATGTCCCATTCAATTGTTTGATCCTTTTATGTGGTGTCTCGTACCCACCCACATTTTCCATTTGGTTATGAAAAAATCATAGGTCTAATCTTCCTAACAATATTTTGCACAATCTCTATATGCCTTCCCTACCAACAACATTAGTGTTCTCAAGAAGAATACCTACAATAGTATGTAAGGCCAATCACCCTTTTAGTGGTTGACAACGCCTTTCTAACATGGCCTTTTCACTCAGATTCCAATTCCTATCTACCTATATTTTCATCTCGCCATTATTATAAACCACATGTTCCATTGTGGGTCACACCAATTATGTATGGTCATTCACTAGTTTGGTCATCTTTGGTTATTATAAGTACTTTCATGGTTTTGAGGCTGCCTCAAGGTAGTTGTCAGGGTGGTGCGACAAGAGCATCCACTTCTTGATGTTAGTGTTTATTTGGCTAGAACTCTGTCACTTACCATTTTGAATCTATTCCACCTAAAGTGAGGAACAATATCCTTCCACTAGGAGCAAGGGAATTTGTTGGGAAACCATATTTCTTTAATATTGAAATTATTGGAAACACCTTCAGGTGGACTCCTGAACTTAAGAAGTTTCGGAAACAAACAAAGACTTCACTTTCTCCATTCAGTGGCTTTACACTATCAACTCGAAACCAAGGCAACTCCAATGCTAGTTGTCAAGTCATAATATTAGACTAATAGTCTATTATGTCACTTGGTCACTCACTTTTGTATGTGCTATGTTTAGTTCTCTTATGTTCTATGGTCATCCATATGTCTTAGAATTCTATATATGAACATTGTTTGGTTAGAATTCCCACTAAGCATTAATGCAAGTAATTGTCAATAGCTACATAATTAAACAATTTCCATGTATTTTTTGATGTCCTTTTTGGCTAAACCTCAATGAAAGAATAATGGTTGCTAAATCCAACTGCCTAGGAGACCCACAAAATTTTGGGAAAACATTTTCTCTTGAAGTCTTTATTTAAGTTTTTAACTCATAAAAAATATAATCTAAAACACTTCTCTTAAATTTTGTAAATACAAAACTAAAATTGTAAAATAAATAAATATTCATTCATTTATTTATTTTAATGATGTGAATAACCACCATCATTATTAAAACATTACAAAATAAAAATTATATAAAACTTTAAACTTATGATAAACGAAAATAGTTATAATGATTCACTGGTGAAATTCAGATTAATCAGATTAATCGATTAAATCATCCTCCACTTAGATAGAAACTGAACGAACCACATATTAGAATACCACAAAATTAAATTAAAGTAGTTTTATTGTTTTGAGACCACACATTTTAGATGCAAAGACAAGATCAAATAGCGATCAATTTCAATATTTTTCCTTTCCGAATTTAAATAACTTCTAATTTATACAGGAATTTTGTATAAATTCCACTAAAACATTTATAAACTCAGCTAAAACATCAGCTCAATTCAACTAAAACATTTATAAACTCAGCTAAAACATCAGCTAAATTCAACTAAAACATTTATAAATTGAGCTAAAACAGTTATAAACTCAGCTAAAACATCATGATTCAGACGAGTGATAAACATGTGTGAGATGGTTCACTATCATGCAGTTATTTACGGATACGGTCCCCCTTCAAACCTTCTAGGAAGCTGTCAATGTTTATATCAGAAGATCCTCCTCTTCGCACCGCAGTCCTCGCACTGTCTCTTAGAGCCTCGACATTTTTCTTTACCTCCGTCCCTTCCTCACTGAACAATTTTCTGATAGTTCTGGATATCTCTTTCCTTAGTATCAGTCCTTTCCCACCGCTCAATCTGTATCCAATTTTCCATTCATCCGCCATGAGCTTGCTGTTGGTGAATTGATCCGCCCAAAATGGAAAACCTACCATGGGAACTCCACCAGCTATGCTTTCAAGCATTGAGTTCCATCCGCAATGAGTAACGAATCCCGCAACGGACGGATGGGATAACACTTGCAGCTGATTGCACCATGGAACAACAAGCCCCTGCCCTTTTATCTCATCCAGAAAACCGTGGGGTAAGCAGTCTGAGACTGTTGAAGAGACTATGTCCGGACGAAGAGCCCAGAGGAAAAACTGCCCGCTGTCCTTCAAACCCATTGCTATTTCCTCCAGCTGAGCTTTAGTGACAAAAACCATACTCCCAAAGGAAACGTATAGAACGGAACGATTAGGCTTTGCATCCAGCCACTTGGAACAGTCACATTCTGTCCAAGTGCTCGTTCCAACTCTCATGTCCTTGGAATGTTCACCGTTCAAAAAACCCGAGGGAAGCAACGGACCAACATGCAGTACCGGAGGGTTCAAGTTCAATTCCTTTCTTTCGAGATCGTCAAAAGAATTGCCAAGAACCCAATCTGCTTCACGACATGCCTGAAAGGACCTATGAATCAGATCAAGAATGGCCCGTGACTCGGGGTCCGATTGACGTATGAAGCACGGAAGATCTCTGGCTTCTAAGTTTGGTACGCCGGGAATAAAATCAATCGAAATGCTGCCCTCATCAGCTGCAGATAAATCGACTGTTGATAATTAAGATCCAAAATAAAATTAAGCAAAATGCCTACTAATGAATACCTGCGCAAATATATCTGCAAGCTGGATTTCAAACCTTACCGGTTCCTTCATAAAGATTGCAACGGAGATCCTCAAGCAGATGTGCGTGATAGTGGATCGAATAAAGAAAGGTAGGCTGTGTCCAAAACAAAATCCAGGGAACACCTAATTTCTTTGTGACTTCACATGACCATGGAAGTGAACTATCAGCTATGACACAAGAAATTGCCGGCCCTGTCTTGTTGAGATTTTGAAGGAGTCGTTCCAACTCTCCTGCCATATTATCTACAGAGCGCATAAAATCGATCAATCTGGCTGCCCGATCGAAATCCAAAGGTAATCCATCAGAGATTTGAACAGAGCGAATATCAAGACCAACATTAAGCGCTTCATTCTCAAGAGGGTCGTCTTGTTCAGCACTGTGATTGTTAGCCTTAGTGATCTGCTGGTGCCTGTGGTGCGTGTTAACGAACGTGACTGTAACACCTTTAGAAGCAAGTTTCTTGGCCAAGTGCATCATGGGATTTATGTGACCTTGCGCTGGGTATGGAAACAGGAGGGCATGCAAGGATTCCGGATTGCGAGCCATTGATTGTTCCATTGTGAACTTCAACGTTCCTCGGCTACGGACTAATTAACTCACACTCACATGTATTGTAATATAAGGATTCGGCGGAGTTAGTTTAGCGGTCGCTTTCTTATTGACCACACGGCTAACTTAGTGACCACGGCTAACTTATTGACCACACGGCTTTCTTAGTGACCACGGCTAACTTTGATTGGATGCTTAGAGCGCAGCAGTGGCGTGCATTGAATCCGAAAACGTTGAAAAGCGAAAACCGTGAGGTCCAAGTAAAGTAAAGTAACGACGCTGCCGCTAGAAAAAATTAAAATATGATTCACATGCGCCAATTAACAAATATTCAGCGTACGTATATCGTTGGTCGTTTCGATGTTGTTATTCTCGTGCATTACTAGCTCATTTTAAGATATCTTAATCAAGTCAAGTCTACAAGAATAGAGTAGCTAGTATTTTAGAATGCAAATTTAAACATGATGTACTATGTTTGTTTGTTTTATTCATTTTGTTTATGTGATAACCATAAAGGGATATTTAATGAGAAAAATATTAACACCATAAAGGGATATTTAATGAGAAAAATATTAAGTGAATTATTAATTTAGTGTATGGTGTTATAATATTTATATTTGAGAATGTTTCTATAAAAATAAAAATATATCTGAATAAAATGATATTCAATAAGTACGTTGAAACTATAAAGTAATATGTTGTTTCAAAATATTTGTATAAAATTTTAAAATTGTATATTCATTTAAATAATTTAATATAAATATAATATATTTATTTTTAAATGTGTAATTTTAAAGTTTATTTTTCTAACTTATAAACATGGTCTAATATTGATAATGATGGAAAGGGTATGATAGGTAAGAAATCTGTCAAAATGGTTTATTAGAAAGTTTATTTTATTTTTTTTCTATTTTTTATTTAACAAAATTATATTTTAGATCTAAGAGTTTTGTGATCCATAATATAGATATAAGTCTTTCGGATTAATCACATCGTTAGGATATGGTCCAGGTTTTGAACCAACCATTTGGTCGACGTTTTGAACCAACTAATATGGTTCATCCTCACCACAAGGTGAGAAATCAATTGATCTGAGTGAATAAATAGCATGGACTCATCATTGCCCAGAGTTGTTAATTTGTTAAATTGTTTAATAATTTAGTAAGAAACTAGTTTTTATATAATAATTGAATATTTCATCTCGATAATATAGATTGATTATTTAATAATATTAAAATTTATAATAATATTATCTAAAATAATTAATTTTTATAGTTTGTTAGGGTTTGCTTAATCAAATAGTTTAATATTCAGATTGAAACTAGCTTTTATGTAGTAATTAAATATTCTATCTCGATATCATAAATAGATTATTTAATAATTACGCCGTAAGGTTTTCCCTCCGAAATTAACTCCCCTCTTGTCACACCTGTCTTCCTATAATCTGTCTGATTGAAATGTTAGACGATTCAAATAATTGCTATTGTTGGATTAAACTTATAGTTATAACTGAAACCATACAGAGGATGATGCCCCTCCTCAGAAACCCAGCGTAGTCGATGCTCGATGCCCCTCTTCGGAACCCAACTCTTTCCCTGTTAAAGGAAACATTCTTGCTCAATGCCCCTCCTTGGAAACCCAAATCAATGGAGTCCCAACCCTCATTTCAGTAGTCCTCGCAACAAGAAGAAAAAGTCTCAGGAAGAGGATATTGACAATTGGCTCTATTCTCCTTCTACTGCCATTGCTGGAGAGAACTATCATTGTAATTTTAGTGGGAAAACATCTAATGGGCCAGTGAAAAGCTCTGGTGGGTCTCTGAAATCCAATATTTTAGAAACACCTTCGTTGGCTAATGCCTCTGGGATTCATTCATCTAAATCTATGAGATGTGTTGCTAACTACCCAGATTGGTGTTCGGTCAATTTCAAAGGCTCAACCCTGCAAATTCAATGTTGCAAAGAGGCATGATCGCCCTGAGAAGGAACCTGCTGAATGAAAATGTAGTGAAAGGAAAGGAGATGGAAATATATCTAGAAAATGTGCTTATGTTGCTTATGGTGAACAAATTGGTTTTTTTTCTAGATTCAGGATCGCATGGCTACCTGTTTTGTATAGTAGTGAATTTATTTTAGTTATATGTTTTAATTATGTAGTTATTTTAGTGAATTAATTATGTAGCTATTTTAGTTACTATGTTTTAATTATAAATGTAATGTTTTAATCCAAAATTGAAAATATTTGTCTCAGGAATTACGAATCATTATGAATCCAAAAATATCATTATTCTCTTATATAATTATATTATTCTATTTCTTTCAAAAAAAAATGTTTAAACCATTCTCAATTATATTGAGTAATTAATTAGATTAATTATGAGTAATTTAAATATATTTACAAATAATATAGACTTATTCATAAAGTAATATGAATACAAAGAAAATATTGATATGCAAACAACAATCATAATTACTTGTGAATTATGACTAAGTAGTGTATTTTGCATATCATCGATGTAGGCAAAGTGCGTAGTAAATAACCAAAGGAGAAGAACCTGAAGAAAACCTCAAAAACATGTCGCAGTGGTTTTTAAATAGTGTAAGCGGATTATTGGGTAGAGGAAGAATGGTAAGTGGTATCGGAGGGCGAGCACCTGATTCCACTTAGTGTTTAACACGTAGCAGTGAGAGGAGTGGGGAAACTGCTTTATCGGCCATGAGCTCCACCAAATTATCAGTGACAGCCATGAGAGCATGGAAACAATTAAAAACGCAATCACTAAGAAAGTGTTTCTCCAATGCTAAAACCTGAAAAAATAGTAGGGAATAATTTAATCAGACACGAACAACACCAAATTATCAGAGACAGACACGATAGCATGGAAACAATTAAAAACGCAACCATAGAGAAAGCGTTTCTCTAATGCTGAAACCTAAAAAGATAGTAGGTAGAGAAAAGCAAGGCTATGAAATATTTTTCACCTTTTTTACCAGATAGAAGCCAAGAGAAGGCAACATTCCAGTTATCCTTCAACAATTCCAACAACCTTAAGTGCTAACAAAGAAATGCATGCATCCACAGAGCGTTTGATTATAATATATGGAATGGGCTTGATGACAATTTGAAACACTCAAGATTGAGTGGCACTATTAATCTATTGGGCGTGGAGTGGGCGGGTTATTTCCATTGCGGATTAATGGAACGATGGGTGGAATGGTGAAATTGATGGACATGTGTTCTTTGGAAAAAACAGTTGGAAAATGGTTGAAGACGCTTAAGTTTAAGAATATGAATAGACATACGTTTCAGAATCGGGTTTGAATATATGTTTTATTATTTGTTTTAAATAAACAGTTGGAAAATGGTTGAAGACGCTTAAGTTTAAGAATATGAATAGACATACGTTTCAGAATCGGGTTTGAATATATGTTTTATTATTTGTTTTAAATATATTTCCCAGAGCTGAAAAACCACTTAGCAAATGGTTGAAGAGGCATAAGTTAAATAATGTAAATAGACATACGTTTTAGAATCAATGCCACTTGGAATATATATTTTATAATTTTTTTAAATACATTTCTCACTAATCAACATACATGGTTATCAATAAGAGGCACAATAAATTTTTAATCATGCTTTGTAAAAAATTAATTTCAGTATGGTTTAAACATGTGATCTACACATGCAAGAAAGTTACTGTTATGAATTCGATTCATTGATTTAGTGACGACTACAAGAATATACTCGCATCTTTCAATTCAGGCCATCCGATCAAAAATATTAATTAAGAAAATGATTAAGTTGTCGATTCCAATAGGAGGGACGCCTATGAACATGAAAATATGATTCATATGTGCCAATTAACAAATATTTAGTGTACGTATATTGTTGGTTATTTCGATGTTATTATTCTCGTGCATTACTAGATAACTTTAAGATATCTTAATCAACAATATAAATATCGCTAGGCAATATCTTTAAGATATCTTAATCAAATTAAGTCCATCTGCGAACAAATATTTCATGATCATCAGTTTACGAGCACATCTGTTTGCATGCATCGTCTCTTTGTCCGTTGGTGAACCTATCCTTCTACATGTTCTCTCTTTGTTCATCCCATAATTGCGCCATGTTTGCTTGTGTACCTGTGTTTGTAGTCACTCATGATGAGATGCCATCAAATCCATAAACCTCCTAGTCTACCATGATGCATGATCATTTTGGATGCAGATGATCGGGAGAGGTGAAAATGTTGTGAGGCGGGATGGAAGCTCTGGGTACTGCTAATGAAAGCTGTGTATGAGTCTGTGGGTGATGAAGATGGGTAACCCAAATTGAAAGTGACTGTCCATTGGGTCTAGCTCAACTGGAGGAAAAAATTACACAGTTTTTGAGCAACCCATTGACTATCATATTAGAAATGTCATTCCATTGAATCTTGTTTCCTTCGAAGTCGATTTCCAACCTTATAACAAAAGAGGTTTTTTCTTGTTATGAAGCAGCAAAGGATTCAACATTCACATGAGCCCTTGAATAATGATGTTTCCTTCTCCTAACATGTCTATGGAGACCTTTAGAAGTATTGTGATGCAACACAATAAATTATAGACTAGAGACAAGAAGTATGAGAAGAAAACTTCTAAGGGGAGTTAGTATTCGAATGATGAAACCCAATAGTGACCACCATCCATGAGAAATAATAGAAAATATATGGGAGGTTTGGGCCAAGAAGTAATAAAAAAGGCAATGGTATAGGAAGCAAGGAAGTGAGTTGGGGGGTGAATTTAGGTTGATAGATTGGGAGGTTTTCCTAGATCTATTAAACAAAATCGAATACCTTCAAGAATGGGAAATGGAAATAAAAAACAAGTAAATTTACACAAAAATAAATAAATAAATAAACTTACCCAAACATCATTTAGAGTTGGGTGTCCCTCAAAAAAATATAATGTTTAAGCTAGCTAGCCATAAATTATGAAATAATTTCCATCATGGGTGAGGAATGCACTAGGGTTGATTTGCAATAACCATTAAATGTTGGAGCGAACATCCATGAGTGCAAACTGAGTTTGAGGTGATATCCTTTAATATCATTTGCATTCATTCGAACACGTAGATTATCTGAACAATCCATTTACCACAAGCCCGTGATTTCACATGGTGGGATTTATTTGGGGAGGGGCATCATGTGTCTAAAAATTATGTATGTGTTATAGATAAAAAAATCCATAAACAAATTGGGATATATATATATATATAAAATATATATATAATAAATATATGTTATGTATATGTATATGTATGTATAGTATATATATTGATATATGTATATTGTTATATATTATATATTATATTATATATATATATATATATAAATATATATATTATATATATATTTGTATATATATATATAATGGATATATATATATATAATATGTATAATTTATATATATATTATAGATATTATATAATATTATAATATATATATATATATATATATATATAAAGAATAAAGAAAATTTTGGAGCACTAATGACTGTGGAAGGTTTGGTTTCATATGAGAGGAAAAAATAGCCCCATGTCCTTTTCTATTGCTCTATATTGTCATCTCTACAAAAACCTAGTGACTATGTTGACAGTGTTGGACTAGCCAACATTTAGCTGTTCACCCCTGTATGAAGGCCCAACTAGACCTCACACCATTTGGTGTGGGAGTCCCATCCATTACAATGGCCCGGTTGCCATTATCTTAAATATTTTCCTCAACTCTTGCTTGTCAGCACAAGAGAGTGGTCTTCTTTGTCTTGCAAGAAGTGAGGTTTGCATGCCTGGTGATTGTAAGTGTCTCTTGTGTCAATCATTCTTATAATCTAGAGGGAGAGGATGGGAGTTAGTCCCATGTTGGTTGGGATTAGTCCCAACTTTGCTAGGAACACACAACATAATAGGATGTTCTCATCTTCTCATGAAACAATCCACATGGATGAGGCAGTCACAAAACACAAGGGAAGATAACAGGTATAACACTCAACAGATTAGTCCACCCGAGTACATCAATTGTCATAGCAAGTTTTATGTGAAAGATTTGTGTGATGTTCGGGAGAGTAGTCTACATGGGGAAGACAACGTTAACAACAGCAGCACCCCCGAAGCTAAAAACAGCTGTAATATTGCCTTGTAAAAGTATAGTAATTTCTAGTCAATCTGGGCCGTTCATTAGGCGGATGATCTGACGGTAGAACTTATGTTTAGTTTAGGGTTTTTTTCCCTAGAAGGCAACCCCCTCTCTTTGTATGAGGGCATTGTATTTGAGGCTGTGATAGATGTGTATTCAGTGTGAGCGAGAAACAGAGAGGTGAGACTGTGAGAGAAAACAGAGAATATTACAGCGGATTTGCTGTAGGTTGTCCCTCTTCATTTTGCTGGATAATAGAAAGGAAGGACTGGCTGTTCGAGGTGGACGTAGCCCAAACTGGGTGAACCACGTATACCTGTGTCTCTCTTGTTTTATGCATTTTCTGTGTTTATATTTTTGCAATATTTTATATGTTCCATTGCTCTATAATATATAATTTTCTAACAGAAAATTTTACCACTAAAATCCTATTGTAATAACTATAAATTATTTTTCTAATTGTTAATTAATTTAACAATTTATCTGCTATGACAAATACCAAATAATTCACACTGCAACCTTCACAAATAAAACTACGGAAAATTAATAGTGCTAGAAACTGAGAAATGCTAACACACACACATAAAAAATTAGCACAATTATTTTTTGGACAAATGTCCCTAGAAAAACCCAACTTAGAAAAACTAGTGTAGCAGCTGAGGGTTTTTATTATTATGTAATAGGGAGAAATTTTGAGTACAACTCAATTCTAAATTTAGCTATCCTACAGAGAAAAATGCTGACAAAAATCTAGTGAGGAATTTTCCTCACCCCACAGGAAAATATGGGCTCTAATTGTAGCTCCAAGTGCGCCGTCCAAATTGATCTTTGCAGGGCTGCGTCACCCTTGCGCAATATCTTCCCATGCATAGCCTGAATCTGTTGCTCCTGTTGCCATCCTATTTTCCACTAGCTGAGAAACTCTCTCTCTAGCCTTCTAGAGCCTTTTCCTGGCCTTTAGAACTGAAACTCGACTTCTCTCCAGCGAAATCAAACTGCCTATAGAGGCTTCTGCGTCAACCTCACTATGGCTATCTCTACCTCTATCCAAATGTACTCGGTGGATCTGGAAAGCTTCCTCCGACCTCACTGTCTCTGACCCTCTTTAACTATGCTTCCTTCTGAATCTTGAACTCTTCCAGGAACTTCTAACTCTCTGGAAAAATCAAACTGCTCAATTGTGTGCTCCCTCTACCCATTGACTTATTCTGATAATATTTTGTTGGACTTCCAATGGCCGAGATTAAAACTTAATCAAGGGCCCATATTATTAACCTATTAATATATGTGATTTTCTAGATGATTCACACATTATCCCAATTAATTTTGATTAATTAACTATATTTCCTAAGTTTAAACTTAGTAAATTTTTTTTTTTTGTGTAAATCGGACTATTCTATTATAATACAAAAAGTTACAGAGGGTTACATTTTCCGCCAAAATTGGCTACATGGACAGGATGACATTTGAATCTGAAACTGAGCCTGAGAGGGAGGACTGTGAGACCGTCCTCTTTTCCCCAACTAGAACCATAACTATACTGAAGACTACAAAACTGAACCTACCACTCCCTGCAACGCGAGGGGGGAGGTTGCAGACCCTTACAATACTAAGAAAGTGCTTACAGACGCTGAATTGATAAGGCAGAACCGACATTACAGACACGGATACATAAACCATGATTGACACAGACCTTGCAGAAATGAACATAGAC
>APFE031242042.1:0-74891 GCA_000404065.3 Pinus taeda
TCCCAAAATTTCCTCAAGAATTTAGAAGCTCCCTATCCCCTTCATTTCGCTTCATTTCGACAAATCCCTTGTCCCACACATCGGGATATGTTTCACTCAAATGATGTTTCTGAGAAATAAAATATGCATTTTGGAAAACTGAGAGAGGTTTTTGTCAAAAAAAGACCAAACACGAAAAACCTCCTTCACGTTTTACACTGGTATCATGGTTTTTAAGACATGTCAAAAATAAAATTGTCTCGGGAGAATTGATGCACCTTTGGAGCGAGCTCGGGAAAATCAAGTTTTCCTCTAGCTCAGTTGGCCAAATGACTTGATTAATAATTCCAATGATAACTAAAGATAAACATATTTCCAATGAGCTATCATGAGCTCAGTTTGGATTTTAGGAAGGCATTCAAAACTTGACTGTAACAGCACTGTGCCTTTAGGCAACCTCATTTGGAACAGTTCGACCAGTCTTGGGAGATTTGATTTTTGATAGAGAAACAGAACCTAAAATTGCAAAATTCCAATTGGATCAGAATGTAGACACAAATAGCTTTCCAATGAGCTATCATGAGCTAAATTTGGAGTTTAGGAAGAAATTCAACAGTTGACCGCAACAGCACTCTGCCTTGATGCATCCTCATTTGGCACAGTTCGACCAGTCTTGGGAGATTCGACTTTTGATAGGGAAAATGAACTCCAAATCACAAAATTCCAGTGGGGTTGGAAAGTAGACAGGATAGAAATTATACCAAGCTATCCTGCACTCAATTTGGACATCAGGAAGGCTTCCAAAAGTCACCTGGAAAAGAACGTGACACACAGAAGGAGGAGCGCGATGGTTTTATAAATATTTTCACTCCATATGGTCAGTTATACAAGTGGCAAAGGAAGGCAAAGGGTCACCCAAGACATTTGTCATGTTTGTGACACTGGACCTGTAGCTGATGCTTGGCTCTCCACCTTCATTTGGTGACCCTTGGTTGTTCTATCTCTTCATGGCACATTCTATATATTGTATGCAAACTATTTGCAAAGCAAGTTGGTTGGTTGGCTTGTAACTTTTGGGAGACTGTGGGAAAGAAACTTTGTTTCTGCACTGTATATTTTTACAGAGAATTAATGAAAGGTAGTGGCTCTGTTTCATGAGATTCCTATGGTTGTGAGTGTAGCAAGTGTGTCTCTTATGTTTCATATGTATCTTGTTATGTTTCATAGTTCATTTCGCATTCATTTCTGGTGAAGTTTTTCAAGTGAGATCAGGTAGAATTCAATTCTATTGCTCTACCTGTGGGGAAATTTCATGTGCAGTTTTTCATTCTTCTGTTGAAAAGGATTCATGTTGTCCATGCCCTTTTCACCTTCTTAATCAATCTCTCCATTCCTTTGTTATGTTTCATAGTTTCCTTTCGTATTCATTTTTGGTGAAATTTTTCGAGTGAGATTAGGTAGAATTCAATTTTATTGCTCTACCTGTGGGAAAATTTCATATACAGTGTTCATTCTTCTGTTGAAAATGATTCATGTCGCCCATGCCCTTTTTACCTTCTTAATCAATTTTTCCATTCCGCCATATTTTAAAACTAAATTGCTATGCTTTCAGCCTACCTTGCCTCACGAAATAATATGTACCTTCATGTTAAGTTCTTTGTTCATTGAAGTCAAGTGGTCCCATAACATCCCAGAAACACAGTCATTCACAAAAAAACACTCCTTATATTCATTTCCACTTACTAGCCTAAGATAAATAGATCATTTGAAAGTCATCTCAGTCCTTTTCGTTTCATCTATTCACTGAGTGTGACTTGGAGAGAGCCCTCTCCTGTTCTGGTAGGGCTAGCTACCAGACTGAGCATGGTTTGTGGTTACCCTGAATTTTTCCTTCCTTCAGCCTAAGGTGGATTTAGGTGATAACATAGTGGCGACTCCACTGGGGAACAAAATGTTTTGCTTGAAGATTATTTTGCCCCAGGACATATCTCAAGTTTAGATTTGATGTTGATGGTGAACAACGATCAGACATAAGAAGATGGCTAAAGTCATTCACCTGGCGACTCCTTTCACTGAAGAATCCAGCAATTAGGTGCTTCATGATGACTCCACTGCTTGGAGATCAACAGCTTTGAGATATCTTATAATAGACCGGATTGCAAGAAGATACGCTCCCATGAGCCGAGATCACATTCCAGGGTTCCCAAATAAAATTCCGAAGGTAGATTGGCCAAAGAATCTGCCTATGTTTAAAGATGATGGTAAGAAGGACGCTGCTTTACATCTATTTCGATTTCACATGCATATTCACAAGTTGAAGGTTGATTTTCCTGAAGATTGCTTAATGAAGATATTCATGGCCACTCTAGAAGGTGAAGCCCAATCTTGGTATGAAAATTTGCCTGCTGCTTGTATTTACAGTCTAAAGGATTTTCATGACCTGTTCATTGAAATATATAAAGACTCTTATCCATCATTGAATCTAGTTCATGATTGTTGCAAGCATGCTTATGGTTTTATTGAAAGCCTTGAAAAATATTATGCGGATGTTAATTTTATGGATCATGAAATCATGGAAGCCCTGTATGAAATTCCCTTTCAGCAGTGTAAAGACGATCATGAAAATTTGTAGCATGATCAAGATTGTAGTACGGTGGAAGATGAAGGAGTTTTGCCTCTTGATAGTCAACATAAATTACATGAAATAGATCAGCAGGTTGAAGATGTCCATATGACTGAAAGTGATGAAAGAAAAAGGGTCGGTTCAAATTTGTCCATAGAAGAAGACAAAGTTTTGGGTCCAAATGTTCTCATGTCATCAGAACAAAGCCTTCATGAAGAGGTAATCCAATCAGCTCATGGACAGCAAGATGAGAACTTTGTTCAAGTAAGTGAAAATCTTCCTTTGGATGAATGTATGGTAGATGATAAAAATGTTAGTGTTGGGTTTCAAGAATCATCCAAAGTTGCTTTTCTCATGATTAATGAATGTGATGAATGTAATGAGAACATGGCTGTCATATCATGTCAAGATGATCAAAAATATATTCAGACTGTAGAAGACCAGAGCAATCAAAATTGCCATTCAGATTATTCTTCATATGTCTTATGTCTTGAAATGTTTTTTGAAGAGGAAATCAACTCATCTAATTGTTCAGAATTGTTTGAAGACTAGGAACATACTTTTTCTAAAGTACATTATGAAGGAAGATCAGAATCAAAAGAAAAGGACATCTTGTTTCTTCAGCTGGAGGTAAATCTTCATGTTTTTTATGATCCAATGGAAAATCTATTACAGTCACTAGTGAAGGTCATTATTGCAGTATTCAGTGATGAAGGAGATCATGGCCAATTATGTTTTTGGATGCCTAGTTACTAGCATCAATTGTTGACCAGAAGATTTGATCGGAAGAATCAGTCAAGAAGCCATCTTCTTGATTGGTTACATTGGCAGTTTGATATAGTTTGATGATATATAGTCTTGTAAAGGTGGTCATGTACTACCACCAAGATTTAAGTTTTAAGTTCAGTCAAGTTTCTTTAGTCATGTCAGTTTGCATTGAGTCAGTTTAAGTCAAGTTTCATGTCAATAAATTGAGTCATGTTGGTTTGTCGGAATAATGGACTCCATAGCCCAATGGACAAAAGGCACTGTCTAACTCTTCCAAAGATCTGTTGTTCTTGGCACCTCCAAGGAGCTACCATCCCCCATTGGATCCAATGTTAGAGTCAGTCTTTGCAGTCTTCCTCTAGTTATCAAACATGCTCTTACACAAGTGATTTTAAGGTGTCAAGGTCAAATATTATCATTTCAGTGGGTCTTCATGTAAAATTTGGTCACTAGGCATTAGGTATGGGGTTTGATTTTACCCTTGTTAAAGTTGTCCAAATGATATTCCATGTCACCATTCAGCTGAGTCTACCATCATTCAGAGGGTTGTCATCATCATGTCAAGTTCCATTGGGTCATTTCACACCTTGTTCATGTTTCAGTTGCGCCTATGGCAAGGTTCATTTCCCCTCTCTTAGGGTTTTGAAGCTAATTTCTCTTGGATGGTCAAATCATTGGAAAACTTATATCCTGATGTTCATACACCTTCCCCTATCCCTAAAAGACCTTATCAAACACTTCCCATCACTGAGATCCCCCAAATTCCTCATTTTTGCATAAACCCTAGTTTCTTGCCACAACCTGGCAATTTTCTATGTTTGGGCCTATGTTTTGCCTTTTTAGACCCCTTCCCCTGACTCAATTTCTGATATTCCACTTTCCCCTACTCCCTAACATCCCTCCATACTTCCCAAAATTTCCTCAAGAATTTAGAAGCTCCATATCCCCTTCATTTCGCTTCATTTCGACAAATCCCTTGTCCCACACATCGGGATATGTTTCACTCAAATGATGTTTCTGAGCAATCAAAGATGAATTTGAGAAAAATGAGAGAGATTTTTGTCGAAAATAGACCAAGGAAGAAAAATATCCTTCACGTTTTACACATGTATCATGGTTTTGAAGACATGTCAAAAATACAATTGTCTCGGGAGAATTGATGCACCTCTGGAGCGACCTCGGGAAAATCAAGTTTTCTCCTAGCTCGGTTGGCCAAATTACTTGGTTGATAATTCAAAGGATAACTAGAGACAAAAATATTTCCAATGAGCTATCATGAGCTCAATTTGGAGTTGAGGAAGGCATTCAAAAGTTTACTATAATAGCACTCTGCCTTTAGGCAACCTCATTTGGCACAGTTCGACCAGTCTTGGGAGATTTGATTTTTGACAGAGCAAATGGACTCCAAATTGCAAAATTCTAGTTGGGTCAGAAATTAGACACAAATAGCGTTCCATGGAGCTATCATGAGATAAATTTGGAGTTGAGGAAGGCATTCAAAAGTTGACCGCAACAGCACTCTGCCTTGAGGCAGCCTCATTTGGCACAGTTCAACCAGTCTGGGGAGATTCGACTTTTGACAGGGCACATGAACTCCAAATCAAAAAATTCTGGTGGTGTTGGAAAGTAGACAGGATGGGGTTTCTGACGAGCTGTCCTGTGTTCAATGTGGATATTGGGAAGGCCTCCAAAAGTCACCTGGAAAAGAGCATGATGCACAGAAGGAGTAGCACGACGGTTTTATAAATATTTTCACTCCATATGGTCAGTTATACAAGTGGAAAAGGAAGGCAAAGGGTCACCCAAGCCATTTTTCATGTTTGTGACACTACACCTGTAGCTGATGCTTGGCTCTCCACCTTCATTTGGTGACCCTTGGTCGTTCTATCTCTTCATGGCACATTCTATATATTGTATGCAAACCATTTGCAAAGCAAGTTGGTTGGTTGGCTTGTAACTTCTGGGAGACTGTGGGAAAGAAACTTTGTTTCTGCACTGTATCGTTTTACAGAGAATTAATGAAAGGTAGTGGCTCTGTTTCATGAGATTCCTGTGGTTGTGAGTGTAGCAAGTGTGTCTCTTATGTTTCATATGTATCTTTTTATGTTTCATAGTTCATTTTGCATTCATTTCTGGTGAAGTTTTTCGAGTGAGATCATGTAGAATTCAATTCTATTGCTCTACCTGTGGGAAAATTTCATGTGCAGTGTTTCATTCTTCTGTTGAAAATTTTTCATGTTGTCCATGCCCTTTTCACCTTCTTAATAAATCTCTCCATTCCTTTTTTATGATCCATAGTTTCCTTTTGTATTCATTTCTGGTGAAATTTTTCGAGTGAGATTAGGTAGAATTCAATTTTATTGCTCTACCTGTGGGAAAATTTCATATATAGTGTTCATTATTCTGTTGAAAAGGATTCATGTCGCCCATGCCCTTTTCACCTTCTTAATCAATATTTCCATTCCGCCATATTTTAAAACTAAATTGCTATGCTTTCAGCCTACCTTGCTTCACGAAATAATATGTACCTTCATGTTAAGTTCTCTGTTCATTGAAGTCAAGTGGTCCCATAACATCCCAGAAACACAGTCATTCACAAAAATCACTCCTTATATTCATTTACACTTACTAGCCTAAGATAAATAGATCGTTTGAAAGTCATCTCAGTCCTTTTCATTTCATCTATTCACTGAGTGTGACTCGGAGAGAGACCTCTCCTATTCTGGTAGGGTTAGCTACCAGACTGAGCATGATTTGTGGTTACCTTGAATTTTTCCTTCCTTCAGCCTGAGGCATATTTAGGTGATAACACAACTCACATTCATCAATCATAATACATAATGTTACAACTATCACCTACTCACGAGTAGTACAGTTGTTAGTGCAACCATCTCAAACAAGATCATTCTTGCATGCAATCTTATAGACACAAACTCCTATCATGCAACTAGTCAAGCATTCAAACCACAGATAGACGACATAAGAAAAATCATACCTTAATATATCTCAGGGGGGTTATCTTGTCTACACAATCAATATAGATTAGCACAATATAACTTCAAAACATATCAACCCAAACATAATTAAGGTCGTGATATCCATAACAGTAACTAGCTAACATGTTCACATCATAAACTCATAAACAATTTGCATTCATGCATAACAATCACATATGCATAGTCAATCTATACATTATGACACAACATCACAAGTATATCGATTCATACCTGAATGAATAACCCTAACCATCTGCATAGGCCAATCCAATTTAGCATGATACATATAACATCAATATCCTAAGTACAATGACCATAAACATCATGCATACAACCACATTGCATATAACAAGTAGTTATTATCCTTCATAACCGACACAAGTACATATGATCACATTGATTAACTTACATCTATCATACATGTAACTGCAACAACCATAGAATAAAAGACATGTATACAACCCTAATGCTTATAAAATCATTAACCAACATACCTGCATGCCAAACATAAAATACCTGTATGAAGATTTGCTCTTACCCCAAATTCTAGTGTTGCAACCTTGATCTGATTATCTGCATCTCTTACTTTATCTCGACCAACAACATCATAATGATATAACCTTCATATCATAACCTCATTCATGAAAATGTTAACCATGGAAATGCATGCATAACAATATGCATTCATCCCATCTTGTCCAAATATTTGAACTTGGCTCTGATACAACCCTGTAACCGCCTCCTCCCACATTTACCCACTTTCACTAGCTTTCTTGGGGTAAACATGAGCTGAGGGTCACTATGATATGAATCAAACTCCCATGTGACCTTAAGGAAATGGAGTCGACAACTAAAGACCTTACTGACTTCCCTCAGGTGCCATAGGATCTCCAGGAGTAACCCAACCCCTCCAGGTGTTCAACCCTTGAGACAACTCACTTTTTCCTTGAGTTTCACCTCTAATCGCTCCCTTTCCAAGGCCTCCATGTGACTATGGGTTCCGAGTCACTCCCATAGGCCTACATCATGCGACTGTGACCTTTTTCTGCCAGTGTTATACCAACAACTGTGAGAATTAAGGCTACTTTCCAAGGTTGGGGCTAAGCCTCTGCCCATAAATCCATGAAAATTCCAAAACTCATAAAATACATGAAGACAATGCTTACAAACCAAAACTAGAACTAGGACTTGACCTGACCATCCCCAACTAGAACTGAGATTTTGTCAAACACTTGGTATATATGCAACCTACAGGTCATGAATGAACTTTTGAACATAAGGAATTGAAAACTTAACTAAGGTTTAGCAAGAAGGGTCTCTACCTTCTCACATTAGTTTTCATATCATCAGTTATGTCATACATTAATTATTTATTTAGTTACAAGTAAAAACATGAAAAGAGCCATGACTGAGAATTGTCACATAACCATGCTTATAACCAGCATATAACCATATCAATAATAATAAGAGAACAACTATTAAATCCACATAATAACAATTACATTTATCAATCAAATCATGAGAATTTAGCTTTCATTAAACATAGGCAAGATCCATCTAGTTTCGGGATTTCCACGTACCACCCAACCATAGACATGGCTGAACAAATATTTCTTTTAGCCAGTCACCCTCATTCAATATTCCAAGCATGAATGTGGGATCTCATGGATAAACCAATTCAGAAACAACCAAGGGAATCCAGAGGTTTTACCACCTCCACCCTCACCATACCGTGATCTCACCTAAACCGGTCTCGAGATCACAAAACCAAACCGAGATTGGAATACCTCTAGATTCCTTCACTAACTTTGATTAATTTTCACGTCTCCACCCTCAATCTTTACGTGTATCCCACCATTACCGGTCAAGATATTCCTAGGCCTTTGGGAATTTTCTTGAGACCACCTCTGCCCCGGATTCTAAAACCATTTGACAATTCCAAAGCTCAAAACCAAAAATAATCCCTTCACACCATGACTATCCAGAAATGGAAAGGTAAGGCCGAAAACCACTGTCGAAACCCAAAAAAACCAGGCAACTGATAGTAAAAGAACAAAACACCAACATGCACATACCATGCATGTAAAAACCAACTAGGAAATCATACATGCAATATGCTACCTACATGTATTCATGTTGAAGCTGCTTGAGCAAACCTTTCCTTGGTTGATCTTTTATTTCCTTTCCTTTCCTTGTCCTTTCTTTGCTTGCTTTCCTTCCTTTGCTTGCTTGATCTTCTTATCCTCTTGGTGCTCTTCTCCTCTCGGAGACTAATTCTGAAAATGAACTGAAAAAAGGTTGTGAACTAATCCTCATCATCCTTTTCATCATTGATGCCTCTAGTTTCTTCATTTTTCCTCTACTTTCCTTCATTTTCCTCCTCATATGCAACATGTGACGTTTCTCTTGCCTTTTCTCCTAATTTCCTTTATTTTCATAAATAAAATGCCAAAAATACATTTTTTCCTTTTCAAAGCCTTAGTCATTTCCTTTGCCAATTTCCCCTTAGCCATAAAACACAACAAGTGATTCCCACTAAGATATCTTTCCCAACATTCAAATTGGAATAAGTGTCCCTTTCTTGTGGTCTTATTCTTCCTTTATTAACTTTTATTACATGAAAATTTAACCTGGGGTTGTTACATCAATGAAAAATGTTATAAAGAGAAAACCCTTGCAAAACATTAATGGGCCAAAATAGCCTAGTGGCCCACCCAAGTTGCCACCTCATCATTTTTCCAACTAATCATAACCCAACACTTGGTGCCAGCTGTGATGTCTGACACATGGCATGTGTTGATGTTTCCACTACCATGTGGCACTCCTGACGTGTGCTTTAAATGTCACTCCTTTTTGCATAGTTGACATGCCAAAAAGGTTGTATTTGAGTGACATTTTTCATCCACATGGCATTTCCATGTCACTTCTTGTGATGTCATGTTGATTTCATCCTTCATGCCTCTGAGTTCTTAATACAGTAATATCTTGAGGTGCTAAAACAACTCTAGTAGATGATATTAGGGTCCTCAAGTGATGGTTCGTCACCTAGGCTATGAAACTTCAAAGATTCTCCATACACCATTCAACACATTCATCTGGGGATCAATATGCTAGTAAGCCCCCTTATGGACTAGCTCTTCATTTGGCTCCCCCTTGGTCCATGTGACTAGGGGATAATGTCATGGCTTCTCCAAACTCCAAATTTCCAATGCTTTGAGACAATTACTGGGGAATTCCATCCCCAAAGTTTCAAGGGATTTTTTTCCAAATTTGTCCCTGTCAATCACAACAACCTTCAACCCCTTCAAGAAAACACCATTGTATTTCACTAGGAAACTTTCAAACAATTGATAATTATAGACATGGTTTGCTTTTCAAACTCTTTAATCATTTCCAATAATACTCTCCTCATTCAACTAACTCATAAATTTACTTCTTTTTCCCCATGAACGTTTCCTTACGAGAGAGGTCTGAGGTCCCTTTCTTCAAATACATAGTCAATATGAGTCTACTGTGAGGTACATGGTTAAGGCTTGGAGAGCTCTTGTACCTCCTTCCCCATTCGTCATAACTACTTATGGTAGTTAATATCTCAACAAGAAATATTAAGGGGCCAAACCATTAAATTTATGGAGGATTGAAAAACTTCCCAAATTTCCCAATCTCTTTCACAAGCTTCCTAAGCAAGTTATCCTGCCAGATATCGAGATATGTATAGGCATTCTTCTTTTTCATCTTTAGCAATTTTTTATAATTAAATCAACAAATATTTACATCAAACAGTTTGGAAAGATAGTCATGTTGGCACTCTAGGATTATCATCTTTTAATTACATTACAAGACTTGAGGATTAGATAAAGGGATATTATAGCTCATGTAGTGCCTAGTTGTCATAGCCATCTTTTGCTAACATTGAGTCTCTTCCATTGTTATACATGGTGGCATTTTCTTGTATTCAATACAATAATATAATGATATTAGATCTTTCTTCAAACCTCATTATTTTCCTCCTCTTGATCTAGTTAGTTTTGTAGCAGGTGTAAATTCGATACAAGATTATTCCAATTAACATAGGTCCACTCAAGCTTTCATACTATTTTTCTCTTAAATACTTGCTAATTAGTTATAAACAAAACTTATTGATATTTAGTTGATTTAAGAGTGCTTGTATTAATCACCATATAATACATACCAGTTAAAACATATTAAACATAATTTTCTTTCATTCTCTTATTATTATATTTATTTATTCGGATAATATATTGAAATCAAAACCTTAAAATTTGAATAATAGATGTGATAATTCCCTAGCAATTTCCTTGAATACAAATACACGTTCCTTATTTAATATGTTTTAACATGAAAGAAAAAATAATTCCTCGAAGTGACGATAAGTGTCTCAGGCAATTTCCTCTATCTTAGACCTGTTGAAGCCTTTCACCACCAACCACCCAATCGATGTTTATTAAACATGACATGTGTAGTTGTCCACTAAGGTGTTTTTCACCCCAAAAAAAATCTTAATTGTTTAAAATAAAACATTTTTTTAATATTATGGAAACTAGTTAATATTAATAATTGTAACTTTTAAAAATAAATTAATTGTATAATAAACTCTCTTCCATCTTGAAAAATGATTTCACAATTGCTTGAAATACAACAATTTTTTTCTTTCTTTTCCGATATTATGGAAAACAACATCAAGAAAAATAGTAGATAGGGAAGGAAAGAAAAAATCATTGCACATTTTCAAAAGTAAGGTATGGAAGGAAAGAAAGGACCATTCCACATTTTCAAAAGGTATGGAAGGAAAGAAAGGAACCATTCCACATTATTTGGATGTGTGATGGAGTTTTTTCGATTTAAAAGATAATAATAAAAAAATATCTTTGGAATGTAATAATATTTTTTAAATTAAAAAATAATATGAAAAATTATATAATATAATATTTTATCTATTGTATATGAAAAGATAATTTCATGGTAAAATTTTATTGTGTTTTCAAGATATTATGGAAAATGATATTATGAAATACAATTGACATTAATAAATGGAATATTATGGAATACAATTGGCATAGTATTGCAATATTTCGAAAATATTTAAATGCAATACTTATTAAAATAATTTTCTTAATAAATTAAAACTAAATAATTTTATTTTCATAAAAAAAAATATGATTACTTAATTGATTGAGACAAATATTTGTTTTATTTTATTTATTTTAAAGATATGACTATTTGATTGAGACAAAACATCTATTTTATTTTATTTTAAAACATTATTGGAAATGATATCATGGAAAACATTGTTCTTGAAAGAACATAAAGGCATTATTGTAACATACAAAAGTATTTAGATATGTAGTGAAGTTTTTTTTTGTCAAAATGACTTGTGTTTTTGTTTTTTCCTTTGATGTGTATTAGTTATTGGGAGAAAATTTTACATGGAAAACTTTTCAAGAACAAATCTTTATAAGATCTCCAAATGACTTGGTAAATCTTGATTGTCCCAAGGTTTAGCTTAAGTATTCTCAAAAAGTATTTTCAAAAAACTACCATCTACCCATAGCTAAACTAATATTCATCAGAAATGTAGTTGTTGATAGCTAATTCTTCTTGTTTACTAGTCCTACCAAAACTATATTTTGTACCCAATTACACATATTCCTTTTAAAGACTAGTATTTGTAAAAATATTTATAAGATCATTTACAAAAAACAAAAATTTTCACTCCGAAACCCATAGAGTAGATGCAAAGTGGACTTGTTAGTCCAAATAATTATTAGTAATGTTGCAAAAAAAGCAAGACTTATGGGTTATTTGTTACCGAGAACAATGTTACTAAAGAATATGATTATGAACGAACATAAAATTTTCAAAAGATTATTATACATTGCATTTATAATAATGTGATTATAAAATGTTATATTTAGATAAAAAATAAATAAAAATAAAAATAAAATTAGAGAAGAGAGAGTAGAGTTTGAAATTTATTTATTTTAGTAGATATATAAGGTAATTAATTTCTTTTTTAAAATTTAAATTTAGTAAAGTAAGTTAAATTTTATGTGAATTTGTAAAAGTTAATTTATAATGTCATTCTTATTAGTGAGTGATGTAAAGTAACTAATTTGTTGCATGATAGTAAGTTAACATTAAATTTGAATTTGTAAAATTAATTGGAACAATGAAAAACACTAAAAGAAATAGGAATTTTAATAATAATAACGACTTCAATCTCCCATGAAAAGATTAAAGGTTTTCTAGCTCCATTTGTTATTTCAATGTCTCATGGTAAGATAAAAGGGTTTCCAACTCCAATAGCTAGTTCAATCAATTGAATCATCTATCTAAATTATGTTTCCAATAGCGAGACCAAAAATCATACACATTCTTAGGAAGAGGGGGGAATCCAGTGAGTTTTTCCTTGTAAGAAAACAAAACAGTGTTTACAATATTAGCAAAAAAATATTATTTAAAATTTGCACCTCAAGGCATTCTATCGTGAAGAAACATAATTATAAAAGAGTTGGAAGGATCCCCATTATACATCCCTCAAAATCTCTTATATCTAGATCTACTTTACTTCACAATATTCTTGGTGACATGTCCATGGAGAGGTTGGCATTAGACCTTACATCATATTTGAAAATTCATTAGTTATCTTCTTCATCTTCATTGTCTTTTTGTCATAATTGTATCTAATCTTGGCAATATAAGCCTCTCTTCATTTTTCAAGTGCATCTCTGTGTGCAACTATTCATTCTCACCTTAATTCTCTCATTGCACATTGACCTATAACAAGTTTGATTGATAGATGATTCATCGATGTTCATTATGCAATTGGAATGTCCATTATCTGTAATTTTCTCGTTTCATTTGGCTCTAGAATTTTCATTGCTCATCATCACCATCATCTATTTCATAAGCTCATGTATCATGTTTATTCAAGGAATATTTAATGTTGGAATGAAATACTTCCATTAGTCTTAGTCAAATACGAGTGAAAGGTACTAAAACTAATAGAGTACCTTTATGCCAAGGTAAAACTACTAAAAATGACAATATATTAAATATTTTATGGACACCTATAGGAAAGAAAAGGTGAACAAACTTTGGAAATTGTACTAAAAAATTTGTTGAGAAGGAGACAAAAAATTATCTAACAAGCATCCATTTAAATTATAGATTAGAGATCAGTATTGTGTCATTTTTATTCATGGCGATACTCATAGATAGTGTTTGTTGGAAGCATTCTTAAACTTGGAACAATTTCATCTTAATAATGTTTTGGCACATGTTTCATTGTTAATTAAAAACTTGAAATTGTTCCCACTACACTTATGAGCTACAAACATGTAACAAAGAAAATTTAATTTCCTAGTTGTAATTTTGAATCGAAAATGAAGTAAGAAAAGTAAAATATTTTAATCAAACAAAATTCACAAGTTTAAAATTTCAAACTTTGAAACTCTTTACAATCCATATTTTATCAAATTTGGGAGAAATATAACAATTATGGATTGAATCATTGGATTTGATATTAGTTGGATCTTCATATAATAAAGAATGGTCCAAGCATGTTCATCTACATTCAATTATCGACATCTCTACTCATTAATTATGTTCAAGTTCACATAGATAGATTACACTTCAACACTACACATTTTAATTTTTTATAGTGTCATTGTGCATCATTGATGTTAATTGCTAGTAATAAGATTTTCATTTGCTACATTTAAGTTGGTGTCATCTTAGTAGTTGCTTTTAAGTGGAAAAAAGAAGCTCTTTCTCTAAAATAAAAATAAAAATGCTAAGAGAAAGAGAATTACATCAACTTCTTTTATTGATATTCTTCTTTGGTTAACTAAATCATTCAGTAGCATAAAGTGCATTGTTTGTTTGGTTTAGGACTATGAAGGTGGACAAGATGGTATGCTAATGTTAAGCTCAATTGAATGTAAGTCAATGAAAAAGAAGCATATTTCTTGGCATATGGATTGATTTAAAAGTATAATGGTTATGGCACTCACTAAAAAAACTTAGAAGTTAAATAAAAATGGTCAAATAATTTTTTCTCAAGGATACAATGCTTATCCATTCAACTACACAAAGATTTTTTATTTTGGGAATAAACAAAATTAAAATTAATGATAAAGGCCTTAAAATGATGGAAAGCACTAACCTCTTTATGAAGTCATGGTCATTGGGTTTCAAACTCCATAGCAAATATCTTTCAAATATTTTAATATTGATTACGACACTTAATCTCTCTTTAGATTATTATAGCCACTCACTCTAAATGATATCGATTAGATTACCCACTCTACCCTTTGAGTATTATAGCAATCAAATTTTACATGCTATTGATAATGCTTTGAATGGGGTTAAATATTTTCAACCTCACAAATTAGTAAATATGTTTTTAATAATTACATTATATTTATGTTTATTTTGATTCGTGCAAAGATCCTTTTAATCAAAATATATTAAAAAATAGAATTTAATATTATTTTCTAATACAAACTCTATTTTCACTATAAACATATAGTTGTGACTTTATATAAAAAAATAATATATTCATAGAAAAAAAAACCAATTTAATTTTAAGTAAAAGTATATATTAGTACTTCATATTCATAGTTAAAATAAGCATTTTTCATTGGGCCTTGGATAAACAGTGATCGGGTGTTGTGTTAAGGCACTCCATGATGTGAAGTCATTAATTTAAATATAGCTAAATTAAATTTAAAATATTGAATTCAAATCCAATCCTAGACAACGTCAATAATAATGTCTTATTAGTCCCTCACATATCATAAAGTATAAAAATATATTTCCATAAATATTTTTAAATAAATATAGTGATTTTTAAAATATAATTATATTTGATTTTTAAAAAAAATAATATATTTCCTATAATTTATTATATTGTTTTTGCAAATTAAATAATTATTAAAATATCATGCTTAAAAAAAAACATAACCTTTTAATGGGCTGAAACATATGAAAATTGAATATCACCGCCAAAAAAATATTAGAAAAATATAAAAATATCAAAACAATGAACACCATTTGGATTGTGATTGAAGCAATGCCGTAAAATTGACCGAGATAGAAAAACTATCCTATGCAAGTTTATTAATTTTAATTATTAAATGTCTTAAAGTCAGATGATAGATATGACAAGCTGTCAGATATAAACCCTCCATACACCTGGCACTTACCTCACTATGGTGTCTATCCAGGTCCACGTTGGTGATAGGACCATGGATTTCTAGGTTCATTAATTGAGTATTAGCTAATAAAATATATAAATTAATAGCTAATAGTTTAAGAGATAAATGTGAATAAAATGGTTCACAGAAAATTAAAGAAATGATTTGATAAAATTACAATTGATAAACTCAAAAATATTTTACATTACAT
Organism: Pinus taeda; assembly: GCA_000404065.3. NCBI lineage: Eukaryota > Viridiplantae > Streptophyta > Pinopsida > Pinales > Pinaceae > Pinus > Pinus taeda. The sequence continues at coordinate 15,799 of APFE031242042.1, forward strand.
GTTTGCCGAAATATAATTAACATAAATTCAACTCTTAACAAAAATCATGATTGAGAAAACTCTTAACAAAATATCATGCGGAGTGACTATACTTATTTCGTCTCCAACCAAAAGCATTAATGTGATGTTGATAAGACAAAGGCAGGTTCCCTCTTTGAAAAGGAGTATGTAGGGAAAATAATCTTTAGTTAAGTTGTACAACAGTGTACCCTACGCCAAAGTTCATATATTGTATTTTCATATATAAATATATATCAGCATTCGCATCAGAAGGGTGCAAAGATATGTTGATAAGACTATGAAAATGGAAGATCTTAGTGTTAAAGATACATCAGTCTGAAATTTTCTAGAGAGAGTCGAGAAGCATGGTTAGAGACTCTAGTAAGTGAGAATGAATGGTGTAAAATTGTAAAAATTTCTGATATGCCTAGCCTCGGGGGCTTAGGCGGTATCCACATGACCAGGGCTTGGGGACCTAGGACCAAAGATTTTAGGGGCTAAACCCTTTAGTTGGGGACGGGGGTCAATTATTTGAAATATCAGTAGAATGTATAGTCCTTTGGAACCATAGAACCACAAGCATTAACCATTTTGGGACTTGGTGAAAGGCGGTCAATTCTAAGTTAAATCGTTGCATTACAAACAGTCCCATGTGTAACACATGGGATCACACGATATGCATTTGGGTCCTTTAAATATCGGGACTTGGACGATATCAGAGATTTTACAATAGTACATGTGGTTGTAGCCCCAAAACTTCTGATATCCCAATGTGTGACGTGGCCCGGTACACGTGCAAAGGGGATAAGGGAGGGCTCGCGCCAATATTTTAAGATATATAAATCTTTGTTAAACTTTGACCGTGTAACCTTTCATTTAAATGCATAAAACATATATTTATCAAAGTTCAAAATCTTTATAATCGAAGGTCGTTGAATATAAATAGTAAACATATGTAAATATCACATAACACAATATCAGGAGAAATACTCATATCATAGCCTTGGAGAGTGTGTCACCACTTAAAAGTTGCGATATCTCATATTTTCCTGATCCCCGATATCATAAGTCCTAGGCTCATTTGTTAAAGTGGATATAGTTTATTGGAGAGGACCCACATACCACATAGCCCTCCTTCACTCCCTTATATCGGAGAATTCATATCAGAGTTTTGTTATGTGTCACCACTCAAAAACCTTTGATCTCCGATATATGATATTCAATCGACCTTCAATCTCTGATATCATATTTCCCTTCGATCGTTGATATCCTTAAAGGCCTCCACTCCGATTTGCGATAACCATTCACCTCCGATCTCTAATCTCTCACATACTATTCGCTCTGATATTTGGACCCGATATGTGTATAACACTGATTAATAATAATTTCACGTCTACCTTAATATCAGAACTTTTGAATGAAACCTACGATATTAAATCGCCGAAACAAAGCTCTGATATAATGGATCTGATATAGTTATTAAAAATAATTAATTATGGTCTCGCATCCGCTCCATATCGGAGCTACCAATATCGCAAATGTTTTGTGTTGTCCCATTTTGAAAGTTGTGATATCTTTTCTGTGATACCAGTCGGCGTCTGCCACTTGTCATTTCCATATGGGGCCACTATAATAATAATTTAAATGTTTATTTTCATTATTTTTGTGGTAAGTTTGTGTGTTTAATTTTCAATTTGGCTTTCAATTAAGTTTAATATTAGAACTAATAAGCTTTGTTTGACTAAAACAGGGATGAACCTAGGGTCGATAAGCAAGAAGTAACCGTTCGATCTGAGATTTTCGAACACTCTGCCATGTAACACAACACAGTTCTAAATTGAGGAGATTTCCAAACAAGAGCTTACAAAGGCCAACACCATGAGTGGAAAATCAACCCTTTGGTTAAAGAACAACACTTTGTTGCAATGCCTTGCCAAATTGGGCATGTTTTCAACAAAATATAAAAACCTCCAAATTCATTTATCTTTATTTCTCATTTGTTCAAAAACCGAAGGGATCTGTTATCTTTGTAAATCTGTATAATACATGTCTCTTCAATGACATAAGGGGGGTCACGATCAAACACTCAGGGCTTTGTAATAATTCAATTTGTGTTTTTGTACTACTGTAGAGTGCAAAGAGTTTTATTTTAGAGAATGTAGAGAAGTTATGGATCTTTTATAAAAGGACTTTGTACTATTGCAAGCACTTTCATTAAGGCTCAGAGCTACTATCTGAACTCTGGTAATAAAATTTTGACATGGTTTTAATTAATTCTCATTCTTGTGTACTTTTACTGGAATGTAGGATTATTGTCTTACTGTTAAATTTTCATTATTGGTTATGATCTTTATTCTAAACGATATTATGTTTCTTTGATATTATGCACTAGTTTTGTATTATTGACATTTTATTGTTGAAGCTTTGTTAGAGCTATCTTTGTAGGGAAAAATGAGATCAGAATCAATTTTAATTCATTGAAGTATTCATGTGGTGACTGATAGCTATTTATTATTCATTTGCAGGCTTATTTTGCTTTCACTTGTATTAGTTAAAGTGAACTACTTCTTTTAATTAATACAAAATCATATAATGAATTATATCAGTTCCTTCCTGCTATTTTAGTTAATTTTCTCTCGGATTAGGAAAGGGATATCCCATCCTAATTCGAGATAAGATTTCATGCTTTAGATTAGTTTTGTAGCTACACCTTAGTTTGCATCAAATCCTCTCTTAGAGACGCAAAAAAATCATTTAATTGTGGTTTGATCAGCTGTAATTCTATCAAACCTTTGTGTTGATATATTCCTTTAATTTACATCTTTAAAGATCGATATAAAGGAAATGTATTATAGGTGTAAATAGATTGACTCTTAGTTTATATTAACCATGGGAAAATAGCATAGTTTTTCAATACCATGGGCCATCTAGGTTTTTTATTATTATGGTATGGATCTAGGCTTTTAATTTTTCTATTACAATACCATGGGCCACTACCATGGTCATTGGCTTATCAATACAACATGCCCAAAAGCCACAACATATTTCAAAGTCAAATTATTTACAAATACTTTATTTTAATTTAATTTTATAATATTTTTAAATCAAATCTAAAAGCAAAAAGGTTATAATTACTATCGAGGTATATCTAAACCCACCATCCTCCTGACTACTAAAGATCTTTTCATAGAGATTAAATAGAGGTTTTAAATAAATTAAAAATGAGAATATCTTTAAATATGCCAATATCAAATTTATATAATATAAATAATATTATAAAGAAGCAGGATAGATGCATTTTAACCAAAGATCCAAGCAAAGAGAGAGATAAGTGACTAACAAATATAGAGGAAAGGCAATGCATGATTCTTTTAAGTTTTTTATTTCTGTATTTTCTTTGACATGATTTATCCAAAATATAGGTTAAATATTTTACAAACAATTATGTTTTTATAAATTTAGATATTTTGTTAAATAAAATACAATGGGATCATATTTAAGAGAGAGAGAGAGAGTGAGGTGGAGCGGGAATAGAGTGGGGGAGAGAGACATAGAGGTGGGAGAGACAAGGAGAGAGGAAGGAGGAGAGAGAGGACAGGGGAGAGAGGAGGAGAGAGGGAGGGAGGAAAGAGATGGATTTGGAGGGGGAAAGAGAGGGAGGAAAGAACAAAGACATAGAGAGATAGAGGTGGAGAGAGAGAGGGAGTGATAAGGGAGAGATGAAGATGGAATGAGGAAGATAGGAGACGAGGGAAGGGAGAGAAAAGGAGAGGGTATAGATAGGGAAAGAAGGGGAACAGAGAGACAAGGAGACATAGATATGGAGGGGGGAGAGATGGGGAGAGAAATAAGGAGAGAGAGTGGGAGATAGTGACAAAGTTGGAGGGTGGAGAGAGAGTGTGTGTGATGGGGGGGTGAGACAAAGGGAGGTGGGAGAGAAAGGGAGAGAGAGGAAGGAAGAGAGAGATGACTTGAGAGAGGGGAGAGAGAGAGGGGGAGAGAGAGATGGAGAGAGAGATGGAGAGAGAGAGACGGAGTTGGAAGGGGGAAAGGAAGGCAGGAAAGAACAAAGACATTGAGAGATAGACGTTGAGAGAGAGAGGGAGTGATAAGGGAGAGATGAAGATGGAATGAGGAAGAGAGGAGATGAGGGAAGGGAAAGAAAAGGATAGGATATAGATAGGGAAAGAAGGGGAATGGGAAGAGAGAGAGACAAGGAACATAGATATGGAGGAGGGAGAGAGGGGGAGAGCAAGAAGGAGAGAGAGGGAGAGGAAGGAAGAGAGATATGACTTGAGGGAGAGGAGAGAGGGGGGTAGAGAGAGATGGAGTTGGAAGGGGAAGAAAGACATAGAGAGAGAAAGGTGGAGAGGGAGAAGGAGTGACAAGGGAGAAATAGAGAGATGGTGAGGGAGAGAGAGAGAGAGATATGGAGAGAGAGTGAGTATGTTTTGGGGGTGAGAATGAGAGACAAAGGGAGATAGAGATATAGATGGAGGGGAAAGAGAGGGTATAAGAGAGAGGCAAAGAGAGGGAGGGAGAAAGAGAGATAGATATGGAGAGAGAAGGGTGAGAGAGAGAGGGGGAGAGAGGAAGAGGGAGGGGGTGAGAGAGATATATAGATATATATGGAGAGAAAGTGTGTATGTTTTAGGGTTGACATAGAGATATAGATGGAGGGGGTATAGAGAGAGAGAGAGAGAGAGAGAGAGAGAGTGAGAGAGAGAGAGAGAGAGAGAGGGAGAGGGAGAGGGAAGAGATAGACAGGGAGAGGAAGAGGTAGAGATAGACAAATATGGAGAGAGAGTGTGTGTATGCAGGTTGATGTAGAGATATAAAGAAGGAGAGACGGAGGGAGATGGAGATATAGATGGAGGGGGCAAGAGAGAGAGAGAGAGAGAGAGAGAGATGTGTTTAGGGGCTGACATAGAGAGACAAATTAGGATAAATGGAGAGAGGTATAAATATAGATGGCAGGGAGGCGAGGAAATAAGAGAAAGATAAAGAAAGGTGGGGAGAGGTAGATAGAGAGAGATGGAGGAGACGTATATTATATAGTGAATATGGCATAAACAATATGGTAATAAAGTGTCGGAGTAAAGGACCCACATTCCATAGGATTGTCTTCACTCCTGCATATCGAAGGTAATCCATTATGTGGGACTTTTTTGTTCTGAAACACATTAAAAAAAAAACCCTCAATACAATAGTCGCCAATACTTTGATATGGTTTCTCGCCACTCTTACGATATACAAATATAATAATATACTGATACACGTTGCCTCTCTGATATGCATGAAGGCTTGATAACATTAAAAACCGACAAGGAGCGACGATAAAGATTAACAAAGGATTTCAATTCAAAACCAAAGGTTGACAAGACCTTTTCTCTTTCTTTCAAGGGACATGCAGAAGCATATGATTAGTCCAGCTAAGCTACAAATGGAAGCATATGAATGTTCTCAACACCATGCAAGCAAGGCGCTACCCTCAATTGGAGCAAATGTTTCCACCTACCGGGAAATATGTTTCCATATTTCAAAAGAGTGCAAAAGAGCATAAAAGTGTGTAGGAATCTTCCAAGTTTTAAAAGGACTCAAAGCCCAAATCAAACCTCTCCATTGGACAATGCTCTGAACAAGCTTTCAAATGACATGTGGAAGTCCAAAAATGGACACCTAGATCAAAAGGTATGGACTTATGAAGTTTCAAAGATTAAAGCCTTAGGAAGGAAAGAATATTGGCGGTTTGATTCAGAGAGCCAACAACATCATAAATTAGCAATTGTAACAAACAGAGCATCAAAGAGATAGGGGATCGCAATATTAGAGCTCCTGGGATATCGATGATCTCACACCAAAGCATCATGGAATATCGGTGATCACACACCAGAGTAGTCGGGCATATCGACAATCGCTTATCGGCGATCGCACATCAGAGCTTGGAGGAAATCAACGCATCAAAATATACAACATCGAAAGATTAGCAATCGTCAATCAACAATTAGAACTTTTTTTGGTGACAACCTTTTAAACAATACAATAGGGGTAATGTGTCGATAGTGTAAAACCAGGCGAGAACTGAAATAAATATTTACAAAGGATTTCAACACAAAATTGTGGGTGGGCAAGCCCTTTTCTCTCTCCTCTGGCCAGAGACATGGCGGCACAGGATTGGCTCTGATAATGACGAGTGGTGGCATGTAAGTGGTTCCAATAAGCGGTAGTGGCATCTGACGTAATTTGACATGGCGGTACAGAAGGACACGTGGCAAGCATTTTTGGCATTTTAAGGATCCTAAGGGAGCATATATAGGTGACGTGTGGCACCCATTAGGAATTACCACACGGAGTGATGACGTCATAATTAGAGGTCGCAAATCAGAAGTTAATGATAGTGACACTTTACAACATTGGATACTTAAAAAGTGTCGACAAGGGAGCTCTGACCTTTGGGCTAGCACCACGGTCGCAAGGACTCATAGAACCAAAGGCGTGGAGCTGGGGTTGAGCACCAAGGGCTATTGGTGATTGGAGAATTAGCGTGTCACAACTCCAAAGTTATTGTCCTAGTGCATGGTTAAAAGGAATTTAAAGAAACTCAAGCGCAAAGCACTTTACAAAGGAAAGATGGCCCTCAGCAAGAGTGTAAAGGCCCTAGCGCTTCAAGGCTAAGCCTCTGGTCACAGCCTTCGGTTGTAAGGAGAAAAATTGAAAGGGGCTAAACAAAAGGGGCCAAGGAATATCATAGGTCCTGGAATATCAACGATCACACACCAAAGAATCATGACATATTGATGATCGCACACTAGAGTAGTCGAGCATATCGGTGAACGCACATCAGAGCTCAGAGGAAATCAATGCATCAAAATATCGCAGCATCGGAAGATCGACAATCGACATCAAGACTTTTGTTTGTGACAACCTTTTAAACATTGCAACAGGGGTAATGTGCCAATAATTTAAAACCTTTGGGGACTAAAATATAGATTTATAAAGGATTTCACCGCAAAAACAAGGGTAGGCAGGCCCTTTTCTCTCTCCTGAGGCCGGAGACATGGTGGTATAGGATTGGCTTTGATAATGATTTGTGGAGGCATGTAAGTGGTTCCAATAAGCGACAGTGGCATCCGACGTCATCTGAAGTGGCGATACAGAAGGACACATTGCATGCTATTTTGGCGTTTAGAGGGTCCTAAGGGGGCATATATGGGTGACATGTGGCACACATCAAGAAGTGACACATGGAGTGATGACATCATAATCAAAGGTTGCAAATTGCAGGTTGAGGATATTGGCACTTTAAAACACTAGATACTTTAAAAGTGCTGGCAAGGCAGCTTCGATTATTGGATTAGCACCACGATAACAAGGACTCACAGAACCAAAGGCGCGGAGCTAGGGCTGAGCACCAAGGGCTATCGGTGATCAAAGAATTAGCGTGTCGCAACTCCAAAGTTATTTCCTCAATTGGAACCACTAATGAGAGGGGCTCTGATTTTGTCCTAGTGCATGGTCAAAATGAAGTTAAAGAAACTCGGGTGCAAAGCACTTTACAAAGCAAAGATGGCCCTAGGCAAGATTGTAAAGGCCCCAGTGCCTCAAGACTAAGCCTTCGGTCACATCCCTCGATCGTATAGAGAAACATTGGAAGGGGTTAAACAAAAGGGGGCAAGGAACAACAAAACTCATTGTTTTTTAATGTTGTTCAACACAAAAGTCTCGATGAGTAAAAGCTTTGGTAGTGTAATACATGAAGAAGATAAGGATGAGTTGAAAATTTTGATTCATCGACACCACCAAGGCCACCACTATTAATCGCTCCGATCTTTAGAAAGTGGGAAGTCAAACGGTTAAGAGGAAAGTGACAGGCGCACCCACTAAGCAGCAAGAGAGGCACATTGGGGCAGAGAATTACTTGGGCACAAGATAGCACTAAGATATCCAAAGAAGGGGGCACCAAGCCTCGAAAATACAAAAAGTATTGAAGAAGATTGGAGCTAGTGGGAATAAATGGTTCAATCCTCAGGCACTATTAGTAGTCAGAGAATTCTTGCTCACTCCTACACCAATGCCTTCTTCCGCAGTAGTTCCTTGTCCTGCTACCTTGCAGGCATGCCACTACCAAGCCTAAAATTGACTAGGAACCAAACATAAAAATCCTACATCAAGGACCTCCATAGCTTGCTTGGAAACAAGACTTCATTCTAGTAAAGTGATCCTAGTAATTCCATGAGCATTGGCAGCATAGATGGGATCATGTCGAACTTGGTAGGCAGTACATGAGGAGGAAGCCTTGTCGAAGACACTTCAAGGCTATAGGGGAGGTTCCCCTATCAATTCAAGACACTTGGAGGCCAACAAATCTACTACAATGTTGTGAGGATGAACCTCATAGTAAAAAGCCCATCGACTTAAATATTTTTTAACATAAAGAGATTTTAGAGACATTTCCAAAACCGCCATTTATGTTTTATATCTCTAAAGTTCGGTTGAAATAATAATGTGCTTGGAATAACATAAAGTAATGTCGGTGGGTAAAGAAAGAATATTTGTGGGACATCCTTTGGCATCTTTAAATTTTAAACGACTTCAACGCATGTGGGATAATTTCATGGTGCTTTGTGTTTAAACATTAAGGGCCATCTTAAGGAGCATAATATGATATTGTTTATCGTTATTTTAAAATAGGATAACAATAATCACCTTATTATGCAACATTGTATTGATTATTTGCGTTTAAAAAAAATAAGGTTATGGGCAATATTAATCACCCCGCTATGCAATGCAGAGTAAAGAGATGGTGTATATTGAATTTCACCTAAAGTGTTTGGATATTGGTTGTTTGGTTTCGTATTAACTACATTTTTATTTAAATCCAAAGCCAAAAGATTGTGTAATCTATGTCAAATTTCATTTTTGTGTTTTATAATTTTTATTATTTAATTTTTTGTTTGTTAATTAAATACATGATTATTTAATAAATTGTTTTTTATTTTATTTTATTTCATAATTATTTTTTAATCATATAATAATAATAATAATATAATTTTAAATTATATAAAAAATATAATAAATTATAAAAATACTAAAAAGAAATATCATTTAAATATATTATAAAACCTAAGGATACTTTAAATTTTCATGAAATGAAGATCCTCAATATGTGGCCAAATATTGATTGAGAATTAATACAACGAAAAGGTTTTCAATTTAGTAAAACTGGCACTAAGTCAATTATTACTTATTTATAATAAGTTCCTTTATTTCTATTGTGTGACATTGAAATTCTACTTCTCACATAAAAATGAACATGAGATAAAAAAGTTTCTAAGTTTAAAAATCAATTTTTTTATTCTAACTAAACAAAATTATGGAAAAATATATAATAAAAAAATTCAAAACGTAGAAAAATTAAACTACTTCCTTAATATATATTTTTGTAAAAATATGTTAGAATAATAATTTTACGAAAATCTATATTATAATATAAATTATGTTATCTTTATTGAAATTACTACTTAATTTAGTAAAATTTATTTTGGAAAAAATTTCAAATGATACTGCGCTTCTTCACTTATCTACAGAGGTTTCTTGATCATGAAATTCATGCTATACATTTTGAAGTTTCTCTAGTCATATTTTCTTTTTGAATTTGTCCAAAATCCATCAGGGATTTGTTGGAATCATATGTTTGAGCTCTGAACTCTCTATAATCCAAGTATCCATAATATTTTCAAGGTGTTGAATCCATATATAGAGTCAAAAACTCATTTTAAATAACAAGGTATCACGATTTGACCATTAAATATTTGTCCAAATTTTGATCAAAAACTATAAAATGTATAATAATTAAATAATGCCAACATAAATTTATAGAAATCCTAGCTAATTAAAAGCACTAATCAATCATGCTATGAAACTAAGGTAACGAGAATATATCATATCTTTGAGAAAAACTTGAAAATGTGAGCAATGGATCTCATAAGTCCCTAGCAACTTGTTGGAGTCCAAATGCAAGTTTCTTATTTAATGTGGTTTAACATGATAGGAAAACCAAAAAGTGACAAACAAAAAAAGTGTTTAACATGTTGACAACAATGTCATTAATGGAAAAGTGTGTTGAAGGTTTCCCATGTTAGCCCAGTTGCTTGTGAGAAGCCATGAAGATAAGTTTAGGGTCTAAACCACAATTGATTTAAAGTTTAGGAGATTCTAAAGGTATTCAACATTGATGTTACTGAGTATGTAGTCAATATCAAAGGTATTTAGTAAGTATGTATTATCTCCCCTATGTATGCATTGTTGACCATGTTATCTATATTTATGAAGGAATGAAACGAAATACAGATTTAAACCAAAAACACAAAGATATTGAGAAATTGAACTTCAATTCATAGATAAAAAATGTTAAAAACTATTTACATGTAGAATGAAAGCAAACTAACTCGAGTGGTAGTAGTTTAGCTCTGAGAAGAGATGCGATGACTACATGCCTTCTGAACTATGTTACAATGAGTCACCGAGTAATTTTTATCATGAATAAACAATGAGAAAACCTAAACATCCAAAACCCTAACCCTAGGATATGAAGCACCAAAATCTTATGGGCCCCAATTGGGTTTGTTGGAATGTCAACTTCCTGGGGTTGTAACATTGATATGTAATCTCCATTTGGCTTATTAGAAAAATCTATCTAAGGATAACAAATTTCAACTGCAAAACTTGGTCTTTGCCTTTCATTTTCTCATTTCCCCAAAAAAAGTTGTTAAGGGTCTCAAAACGGCTCTGAAAATTTAGGGCCTGAAAACTACCAAAAATAAAAAAAAAAACTGGCAAAATAGAAAACTATGCTGAAAAATAAGAAATTGATAGGAAACAATGCTAGGTATCCAAGTGGAATAGGCAGGTCAACACCAATATCCACACAAATCATCATATAGAACTGTGAGTGAGTGTGATACTTGTCATAGGTATGGCCTTGCCGATGTAGTGATGTAAATCCTTTCAGATGTTGTGATGTAAATGCTTGAAGATTTTTGATGAGTCAAAAGAGTGTGGATGGTGTGCTTGAGTGGAATAGTAGGCAAAAATCAGAATGAAACAAAATATACACATCATAAATCAACATACCAAATATATGCACAAGTTGTCTTTAAAAAGAACAAGTATACATCGTGTAATGTGTAAAAGGAAATCTACATTGAATTTGACTTACACAATCATTATTGTTTGTTTGTATTACTTCAATTTTTTGAATATTACAATGTCCATTTGTCTTTACTTGATCTTCAAATTTGGAAATGGAGAGAGAGACCACAAAGAGCCCTAAAATACAAAGAGGCAACTCTTCACTTCAGATCCCTACATTGGAATACAAGTAATCAACAAATTATGTATATTAAAAGATGTGTTTTGAGTGATAGTGCTGCGAGTGAATTTGATTTTTTGTGAGAAATACTTTATGAGTTGGTTGGCAAAGAGAGAAAGAGAAAGAGGATCAGATGTGAAGCAGAATTAAAGAGGAAGAGCATGAGATAAGTAGTTGTAAAGGAGCAGAAACAAAGTATAGAACAAAGACAAAGAGGAGGTATTCAGAATTAAAGACCAGGTAAGCCAACATATTAAAACTTTAATCTATCAAGAGATTGATGACTCCTTTCAAGTAATATCCTGAAAAAGAATAGGTTGGAGCCTATAAGTGGAAGTGGTTGCTTCTAACAAGTTGTAGTTTGTAGAAGAAAAGTGAGGTTGAAGCCTCCGGTAGGTAGGAGTCCACAAAAAATGATGTAAGAAATGAGAGTGGATGCTTCAAGCAAGTTGTAGCTTGCAAAATAGGAGGTTGAAGCGTCTTGTAGGTGGGTGTCTACAAAAGTTGACGTAAAAAAAGAGTGGGTCTAATTTGAAAAGTCATAAATATATGAATGTATGTGAATATTCATAAAAAAACATGTAATTTACTATTAAAATGCTAATTTTTTGGATAATATTATCCATTTAATCATATATATATGTAAAAAAATAAGTAAGATTTTAACAAATAAGCAAATAATATAATATTATATATATATATAATATAGTATTTTTTTTATATTTAAAAATAACCAATTAAAGAAATTTTGACCCTAAAATTTTCCACCATTATTTCTTATATTTTAATGTAATGTTTTTTAATATTACAACTGCTATATATTATTACTTAAAAACAATAATGACCATAATTACACTCACTGATTCATCTTTTTCTCAATAAAATCAACTTTCTCTCAATAAAATCAACTTTCTAACTGAACAATTTCCTTTGCGTTATATGTGTTAAATATCTCACCATCATCTACACAATGCATATTAATCCGATATAACATGTGCGTAAATCCTCTTTCACTACCAACTACATAATCCATGCTGATTAGACATACCATGTGCATAAATTGTTTAATAATTTTTTAATTTAAAAGTAACTCGATTATTTCCGACCAAACATTCTCTTCACACTTAACAATATGGAGAAAAAATGAAATATATTAACATACAAGATTTATTAATTTAAAAAATATTTTTGCTTAATTGCTTTATAGCAACCGTTTTCTTATTATTTCCAAAATATTATGAAGAATAATAGTTGGTATAGATAGACCTAGATAAACTTTTATATATTTTCCAGAATCTGTCGAAGCAGGGAAACCATGCGTAGAGGCATTGATCCAATTAGATAATTGGTTGTGATTTCCTTTTTGTTGTCATTCTAGTAAATATCAATTACAAAACATGACAATTGTATAAACCACAACACATAAAAAGATTGTATATATATATATATCTAAGTTTAAGGCCAACACTTGATTACAATAAAAGTATTTTGTAGTTCTCCACACTAGTCAGATTAATTTACCATCACCAGACACATTTTCTTAACTATTTTTATTGAAATCTTCAGAAAATTATTTAATATTATAAAGATGATGAAAAAAAAGTTTGGAATGTCACATCCTTAGTAAGCACTTTTCTATCCATTTTAAAAGAATATTATATAATATGTATTGAGTTTTTTTCACATTTTTCTTTAAACAAGTATTTATCAAAAGCAATGTAATTAAAATTTGTAATATTAATTTTCAAATCGTTTTATTGTTTATTTATTTATTTTTGTATTTAAAAATTAAAAAAGTTATCTCATTAATGGAAATTTGCAAAATTAATGGGAGATATGCCAGATTGATTTATCATAAACTAAATTTTAAAAGTTACATTATAATCTATATAAAAATATGTATTTTATTCTATATTATAAAAAAAAAAAGTCAAAGTGAATTTAATAGAGTTGGGGAGGAAAAATAAATAAAGTTATTATTATAATACTAAATTAGTGTTAATATATTTTATAATATAATAATTATATATATATATTTTAATATTATTTTTTTATAATATATATATAATTTTTAAAAATTCTATCTGAGTTAAAGTTATTATTTAATAAGAAGTTATTATATACATCAATTTTAATAAGTCTTTTTAGAAAATTATTTTCCCTTTTAATTAAATGTTCAATAGATATTAACAACTTAAAATTCAGTGTATTAATTAGTTACTATAAATAAGATATTAATAATAAATATGTGTCAAACATTTGAGCACAATAAATATTTAAGACAGTTACAGCGTATGATAAGGGATGCGTTGGCCATTTAAGTCCTAAATACGTTATTAGTCACCCATGTAACGATAGAGAAACATGTATATGGCAAGTTGGAAGGAAGGTTATGTGTTATGTTAACACGTGGAATAGTAATAAACTTTTTAGATGAAGGTTAAAAATTAGGAACAACCGCATTTATCTTGGTGAAAAATGAAATTTGATGATTGTATTGTGATAATTATAAAATAAATAAATGTATAAAAAAATTAGTTGAATAATTGTTTATTTTTTCGAATTATATTGTTGTTTTAAATAATAATAATTAAAATTAAATAAATATATAATAATTCCCTTTTGAATATTGTTTGAAAATATTTGTAAAAATTATAAAAAAATCATTTTTTAATTCAGCTAAATGGTTTATTATATAATCTATAATATATTTTAAATAATAAAAAATGGTTTATACATATTCAAGATGTTTGATAGAAAACCAATTATGATCAACACGATTGTGAAAGATCTCTAAATATGAAAAATCAACCATAGTCAACCATGTTTATTTAGTGTTTAAATATTTATCTTAAGGGTTATATACCTTGGTTTGATAATATTAGTCCCTTGGTTTAATATTTCCCTTGGGTTAATATTATTCCCTTGAGGTCTATAAAGTGAATATAATATAATTATATTACTAATTAATACTAATTAATTAATTAATTGCTTGATTAATAAAAAATATTGATAAATTAATAAAATTGAATATGGACAACCATGGTTAAATTCAGTTAAACATGCTCAACCATGTTCAACTATGGTCAACCAATATCAATTATTTTCTACCATGATCAACAATGTTCAATGATGATCTTCCATGGTCAAGTATGCCCCACCATGATCAACCATGGTCATAATGGTTAATTAATGTCTCTATGGTGAACCATGATCAATGATGGTTAATCATGCTCGAATACGGTCAACCATGGTCAATGTCTTTGGGGTCAACCAAAATCAATCATGCTCAACCATGATTAGCCATGGCTGAATTTCATCAATCATAATCAACCTTGATTAAAGTCTCTTTGATCATGATCAATGATGATGGTCAATCATGGACAATCATAGTCAACCATGAACAACCATGGTCAATCAGGATCAACCATATTTTATAAAATCAAACATGGTAAATCATGGTCAACCATGGTTTAACATAACATTGTGACAAAGATTGTCCCGATATAAAAATCAACCATGGTCAACCATCTTCCAACCTCGTATTGTGATAAGGATTGTCTAAATATGAAAATCAATCGTAGTAAACAATGTTTATTTTAGTGTTTATAATATTTATCTTAGTGTTTATAATATTAGTCCCTTGTGTTTAATATTATTCCCTTGGGTTCATAATCCCTTCGGTTTTAGTATTAGTCCCTTGGGTTTATTATTCCCTTGGGTTTATAATGTCAATCATGGTCAGCCATCCTCAATCATAGCCAACCATGGTTAACCATGGTCGAATGTCACATTGTGACAAGGATTGTCTCAACATTAAAACCAACCATGGTCAACCATGTCTATTTTAGTGTTTACAATATTTATCTTAGGGTTTATATACCTTGGGTTTATAGTATTAGTCCCTTGGGTTAACTATTATTCCTTTGGGTTCATAATCCCTTGGGATTTTAATATTAATCCCTTGGGTTTATAATATCAATCCCTTGGGATTACTATTCCCTTGGGTTTATAATATCAATCATGGTCAATCATGGTCAGTCATAACAAACCATGCTTAGCCATAGTCAATCATGGTCGAATATCACATTGAGAAAAAAATTGTCTCCGTATGAAAATCATGGACAATCATGGTCAACCATGTTTTATAGAATAAAACATGGTCAACGATAGTCAATCATGGTTAACTATGGTTGAACGTCGCATTGTGACAAAGATTGTCTTGATATGAAAATCAACCATGGTCCAAGGTCACATTGTGACAAAGATTGTCTCGATACAAGAATTAACCATGGTCAAACATGGTTTGAGATCGCATTGTGATAAGGATTATCTCAATATGAAAATAAAGCATGGCTAACCGTATTTGTTTTATTTTTTATAGTATTTATCTTAGGGTTTATATATCTTAAGTTTATAATATTAGTTCCTTAGGTTTAATATTATTCCCTCCGGTTTCTAATCCCTTGTGGTTTTAGTATTAATTCCTTGGGTTTGTTATTCCCTTGGGTTTATAATATCAATTATGGTCAATCATAGTCAATCGTGGTCAATCATAGTAAATCATGGTCAATCATAGTCAACCATGGAGAAATGTCATATTATGACAAAGATTGTCTCAATATGATAATCAATCATGGTCCACCATGGTCCTATGTTGCATTGTGACAAGGTTTGTCTAAATATGGAAATCAATCATGGTCAACCATGTTTATTTTAGGGTTTATAATATTTATCTTAGGGTTTATATATCTTAGGTTTTTAATTTTTATCCCTTGGGTTTATTGATCTAAGGATTCCTATTCCTAGGGTTTAATATTTTTCTCTTAGGTTTATAGTCCCTTGAGATTTTAGTATTAATCCCTAGGGTTTATTATTCCCTTGGGTTTATAATATCAACAATAGTCAACTATAGTCAACCATGGTCAAACATGGTCAACCATGGTAAACCATTGTCTACGATGTTTTATAAATTAATCAATCATGGTCAATCATGGTTCAATGTCATTATGTGACAAACATTGTCTCAATATGAGAATCAACCATGGTCATTCATGGTCCAATGTCAAATTCTGACAAATATTCTCTTGATTTCAAAGTCACTCATGCTAAAGCATGGTCAACCATGGTCCTACATCACATTGTGACAATGATTGTCTCAATATGAAAATCAACCATGGTCAACCATGTTTATTTTAGTGTTTCTAATATTTATCTTAGGGTTTATATACCATGGCTTTATAATATTAGTCCCTTCGGTTTAATATTATTAATCCTTTGGGTTTATTATTCCTCCTTTTGGGTTTTAGTATTAATCCTTCGGGTTTATTATTCCTCATTTTGGGTTTTAGTATTAATCCTTTAGGTTTATTATTCCCTCGAGTTTATAATATCAATCCCTTAGGTTTATTATTCCCTTTGGTTTATAATATTAATCAAGGTCAACCATGGTCGAATGTCAGATTTTGGCAAAGATTGTCTCAATATGGAAATCAGCAATGGTCAACCATGGTCCAATGCCGCGTTATAACAATGATTGTCTCAATATAAAAATCAGTCATGGGCAATGATGGACCTCCAAATTAGACATAAATAAAGGCCCATCTGACCATCCTTCATCACATTAAACCTCTCTTTTTGCATTAGATAATGTATTTTCAACTTTAATATGTTCATTAGGAAGGTTTATGGATAATTGCATATTTGTGACTAATATTATTTATTTTTGTGGATTATTGTGAGAATAGTGGGAAGATTATGAAGATTTGGATGAGGAAATAATTTATGGATTTTGTCCCTACTATAGGAGGATCAATAATAAATAATAAATCAAGAACATATTCTGAAATTATTACGCGCTGCAATGATTGAGAAAATCTAGGAATGTGTTCCCTGTCGTTTAATGCAGATTCCTAGTATTGGGAACCAGATCCACTATTTGATGGATTTTTGTGGGGAAAGCTTCCTCCTTTCATGGGGAATGCTTCCTAATCATTTTGTATAAGTACCAAGTCAAATTTTCCTCTAGGAGTTATTTTTTATTAGTCCTCTTATGGAGAGAACTTGTATTTTTGTAGCTCCACTTTCATTTCTTGCAGGGATGTAATTGCATTGATGGAAATAATGAAGATTGGCGCCATGTTCAGCTTCTAAATCTTGGTCACCTTCATAGGACTTTGATTTTACTTGGGCTTGTCCATCCCAAGAGCCTCAGAGCCCTTTTGTATCATTTACTTTTCTTCCTTTCACTGCTTATTCACATGCATCTCTTGTTCTTGTTTTTTTTATATATATTTTTGCATTTAGTAATAATGGTTTCTTGTTGTAGGATTGGGTTAAATGGTTGAAGTAAGTTATTTTGCAAGGTCACAAGTGTAATTTCATCATCATAATACCTTTTTAAGGTCATAGTAATCATTGAGCTACTTGGATTAGTTTGCTTATTCCCAAATCTATATTTCTGAAAGTCCCTTGTGGCAAATAACAATAAATTTTTGATATTTTTTAGATCATGCTAACAAGATTCAATCGAGTTGATTCTGCTTGAATTAGATCAAAAAAACATTCTATTTAATAACAAAATTTACCCCATTTCATTTTCACTTGATTAGGTTAGGCGTTTGATAGATTTACTAGCTCACTAGTTCTCGAATTTCTAGATTTTAGACTAGTAATTTTCTGCTATTTTTTAGCATGGGTTAACAAAGGTACTTTTGAGTGATTCCACTTGGAATGGAAACCTAATACATCCTAGTAAATAAATAAAATCACATCCAATTTGGATTTGATTTTTTTGGTCATTCGATGAATTATAACTTCCTATAGTAAATCTATAACATTTTGTAGTTTCATGTAGTACTCTTCCAGCATGTATATACTTAGCCCACATTTTCTCAAAAATATTGGTTTTGGTCCCTTAGGTTTGAATCATGACCCCTAGAATCTAAATCAATGGTTGAGGAAGAATAAACACCAATTAGGGAATGCCTTTTTACAATGTATATTAGGCCTATTTATTTGAATTCATGCTCTTAGGATTTCAATTACAATTATTATTCTTGTTTAGGATTAATTTCTTTTCCAAAGTAAAATTTCCATTTATGAAATTAGTTTAGGATTTTATTTCCTTACATTCACTTCAGTACATCATAACATCAAAGGAAGGACACATTTTATGCTACACATATAGAGTCGATACCTCTTAAGTTTGTACAAACCCCGGGTTGATAATTAAAGTTGGTAGCCTTGGGAGTTGTAGCGTTCTTGTTGCAATACCAAGGCTCATCATTTTTTGGCGTTGTTTCCAAGGAGGTGTAAAAGTATGCATTTTTTTCTTCCCTAGTTGATTCATTTGTTTTACTTTCTGTAAAATCAAAAGAACATTTTCATTAGGCATATCTCATTTAAAAAATAGAAATTGCATTGCATTATCATTCTTATTCAAAAAAAAAATGCTTCACCAACAACAACCCCCCCATTTGACCATGTGGTGCAGTAAGAGCCACATTACCATTCATTTTTGCATGTAGCATAAGAAGAGGTGATAGAGAAGGTATAAGAAATGGATGGAGATAATGACAATGAAGAAGATCTTCTTGGATTTCCCATTCAAGATATTGATGCCAATGTGCATATGAAGAACAAACCTCCATCTTTCCTTCCAAACTTCCAAGGTGTAAGATCAGAGGATCCAGAAACCTTTCTCTTTGAATTCTAAATCCTTTGTAGATCTTATGGCTACTTATTAAACACTCAAAAACTAAGATTGTTTCTGGAAACATTGAAGGATAGAGCTCTTAAATGATTCATCAGTTTAGGGACTAATCCAAAAGATCATGGAATGATATGAACAAGATATTTCTAGAAAAAGATAAAGATAGTGATCTTAAGGAAGAAATATTTATACTGAATCAAAATGAAGATGAGAGGCTTCAGGATCTAATAGAGAGGTTCATGTATAACGTCAAGAGGGAAAAACTACATCATTTAGGATGTAACACACTAAAAGATCTCTTACTTAGAACCATTAGGGATGAGTGGATTGATCTCCTTGATCTCATGAGTAGAGGAGATGTATACCAATTATCATTTGAAGAAATTTGTGAAACATGCAAACACATATCAAAAGGAAGGGTAAGAGTAAGTAATCATCTAAACTTGGAAATTTGTTTGATGAATTTAAAACATCAATTCTTAGAAATATAACCAAACAAATAGAAATGTTAAGAATACAAAATGAGAAAAAAGAAGATGTTTATATTTGTGTTGTCCATTTAGAATCACATGATGTTAAATTTTTCCCCTCATTACCAAGGTTGAAGGGAGTTTACCAAGAGGATAATGGAGCAAGTCAATTTCCAATGCAACTATTTTATGTACCTCCAAGAGGACCATGGAAGCCTATTCAACCTGATATGATACAAGAGCCTAATTCAAAATTTCAAGCCAATGCACATCCATCTCAAAGTAATTGTAACACACCCATTTCTTGGCAACCTTGGCCATCTCAACCCCAAAACCAATTTTGGAAACAAGGTTGGCAAGGAACTTATGGGAGCCATCCACAATATCCTCAATATCCTCCATACCCAACTCCATGTTATCCCTACCATTCACCTCCACCACAATCATACCCCCAACCACATCCATCTCAAATATCCACTCCCACTAAACTACCTGTGCCACCATTTCCGAACCCACACAATGAAGTAGCTCAACGCACTTGCAATGCTGAGATACACCACTTCCAAACATATCCTCTTGATCTAAAAGGTATTTATCTTACCTCATGAAGAGTATGACAAAAAATATATTCTTTTGATAGCATTGAAGGACAAAATGTAGAAAAAAGAATATTCAAATGAGAAGACCAAAAGATCATGGGCTGCACTTGACGAAGAGTACACATCATAATCAGAGATTGGGAAAGTTCCCTCATGTTTACAATCAGATTCTCTATGTTTTCAAGAGAATAATCAACAAAAAGAAGAAAATTTGAATTTAATGGAAGAAGAAGACATCCAAGATGATCCAAATCAGCAAGTGGACCACGACCATCACAACTATATTGAAATATAGTGCCAGAGAAGTGTTAAGTTGTAGCAACATACTCTTATTGAACAATTCCTAATCTCACCTCAATCAAAGCATTTGGTCTCTTATATTCAGGTACATGTCAAAGAATTAATTTCAAGCCTACACATCAGTTTATCTATCATCTTGATCTATATATGGCTCCATTGGAATTATTCTTATACTTGAAAGATGTTTTGTTTTTCAAGTAGAGTAGGGTAGAAAAAATAAAAAAAATGAAAAAAAAGAGGAAAAAAAATAAAATCTCAGGTGTAAACCTCCAACCTCTGCAAGCAAAAAAAATAAGTTAGCCACCAAAAGAAAAGTTAATAAAAAACCTAGTCAAATGAAGTCAAACTTGGACTTTATCCTTCTTTGTTCAGATGCTCCAGAAGGACCAAGTCCATGCCAATCCACCATCCACTCATCATTCCAAAGATTTTACCACTCATTTTCCTTTTTGTCCTAAAATGCTACAGGGAGATCTTGTAGTTACTACAGTAAACAAGAATACATAGACTAGACAATTATTTTTGCCATATCTTGAAAATCATGCATTCGTTTGCCAAGTGTTCCAGGGGGAGATGAATATGGATGATAGTAACATTCCCAAGAAATTTTAGCAAATTCTGGTGCATACGTTTCGAGAAATTAACTTCCATCACCTACAACCATTTTTGAATTTTCTCGATATTCGTGCATCCATTTGCAAATTTGTTTCATGCAGAGATGCATACGGATGATGGTAACATTTCCAATCAATTTAAGCAAATTCCAATGCACAATTTTCAAGAAATCGACCTCCATCACTTACAACCATTATTAATTTTTCTCAATATTCCCTACATTGTCCAAGATTTAGGTGCATAAGAATGATGGCAACATTCTCAGAAAATTTTAGGTCAATCCATTCTACCATTTGGGAGATATGAAGAAAACAAGTTTGCTACAGGAGGCAATCTGATTGGAGAAATGGGTCAAAAGGTGATGTATTCTTTAGGGAAGGTTGATATAGGTCCCCAACACCAATTTCATCACTCAACCACTTGATCTAACCAAAATCCATCTTCAAATTCCACTCTACCTTACATGAAAAAAAAAATAAACAAAAAAATTGTCATCAACTTTTCCACCACCTACACCACCTCTTGATGTTTTTAACCCTGCCCTTATACCTCCTATGACTTTCCATCAATCCCACATGCATAAATGAGGTCTCGAAGAGAAATTAAATGACTACTACATGAATAGGATTCCTCCTATAAGCAGTCTTCATAATTACAACAGAACTTAGCATCAATTCCTTTTTCACTCACACATCAAAGATCTAGCCACATTTAGCAACATAAATCCATTTCTGGAGATTGAAAAGGGGGCACACCATCCTTAAGAAGCACTCCATCCACTCCACTAGCAAAATATTGAACACTGAAAAGAAATTACACACAACGACCTTATTAGTCAAAGAATCAACAAGTTATGAAGACATGTGCAGAAGCAAGCAAAGAAAATTAGCACCTCCTCAGAGGCATGGATCAATCATCAACTCAGCAGAAACATGCATGCCTCTCCAACAACCATCAGGTAGGTACAGGTATGCAATATTCTTGACCTCTTCTCTTGAGCATATTATAGTTAGAAATTTGTTGTCAATACATGAGAGGTGAGGTTTTATAAAGCTATGGAAGGGTTAGCAGTCTCAACCACCCTCAACTAGTTAGTTGTAGCTAGCTCCCTCACTCATGAAATGTGGAAAAGCCAAATTAGGAAGAGTGATGATTTTGAGGGGTGGGGACAATAGTTAAAAGAGGAAAATGGTGCAAAGGCCAAGTCACCAAAGCACTCCAAGCCCTCCATCCACTTCATATCCACTATCTATCCATCATTCATCCATCCCATTTCATAAGAAAACAATTAAAAAATTTTAAGAACAAACCCAACACTCTGTCTCACCCTGAAAATTTCTTGAAAAAACACACAGAGCACATCCTCTCCATTTTCATAAACCTACACTACTCCCTCTGAGCCCTAGCATCATCCGCCAAAACCTCTACAACATTTCTCATCACTCCCATACAGTTATAAGACCCTGAAAGAGAAGGAATAGTTGCTACAGGAAGGCAAAATGTTGCTACAAGAAGGAAGAAAGGAACAAATTGTGCTAAAAACCAAAATGGCAATGCCTAAGAGACACCCAATCAAAATAGGGAACTCCAAAGCCCATTAGGAAATCATCTAGGCCACAAAAGATAAGAAGAAGACAACAAAAGGAAAGAAGGCATTCACCATCAAAATAGAACTTAAACTGTAGTGATGAAAAGAGGCTTTCCAAGGGGTCTCTAATCTCTTTCTAGCTTTTGTCCAAGGCCCAAAAGATATTACAGAAAGGGGATAATGGCATGGAAAATCTAGTCCAAAATGGAATTAAGGGGCATGGAAGTCAGGTTGATGGCCTACCCTAGGCTCAGACTATCATTTCTACTAAAAACAAGTTTAAACGGACTGTTATAGGATTTACTACGAGAATTACTACAAGATGTCCTAGTTTACTACATGATCTAATCTAAGGGAATTTTGAGGATTCTAGAGGTGTCCAAACGGTAGAAATAGGTAGAAAGAGATTGGAAAATGATGTGGAAGATCTTTCCAAAGTGAAAAATATTAAAGAACCCATCTTGCATAAGGGGAAAAGGTAGGAATGTATAAATCAAGGAGGCCACCAAGGCCAGGAATGAGACACAATGAGCTCACTAAGTTTCTCAGAGGATGAACAACACTTTCAACAAGGGGCTACGATGGGCCTCCAAATTAGACATAAATTAAGGCCCATATGACCATCATTAAACAAGTTAAACCTCTCTTTTTGCATTAGATAATGTATTTTTAACTTTAATATGTTCATTAGGAAGGTTTCTGGATAATTGCATATTTGTGACTAATATAATTTATTTTTGTGGAATATTGTGAGAATATTGGGTAGATTATGAAGATTTGGAGGAGGAGATAATTTAGGAACTTTCCCCCTACTACAGGAGGATCAATATTAAATAATAAATCAAGAAGATATTATGAAATTATTGCACATATTCTAGAGCTCCAATGATTGAGAAAATCTAGGAATGTGTTCCCTGTTATTTAATGCAGATTCCTAGTATTGGGAACCAGATCCCCTATTTGAGGGATTTTGGTGGGTAAAGCTTCATCCTTTCATGGGTAATGCTTCCTAATCATTTTTATAAGTACCAAGTCAAATTTGCCTCTAGGGGTTGATTTTTCTTAGTTTTCTTGTGGAGATAACTCGTATTTTTGCTGCTCCACTTTCATTTCGTGCAGGGATGTAATTGTGTTGATGGAAATAATGAAGGTTGGTGCCATGTTAAGTCTCTAAATATTTGTATCCTTCATAGGACTCTAATTTTCCTTGGGCTTTTCCATCCCAAGAGTCTCAAAGCCCTTTTATATCATTTACTTTTCTTCCTTTCACTTCTTATTCACATGCATCTCTTATTTTGTTTTTTTTCTATTTTTGCATTTAGTATGAATGGTTTCTTGTTGTAGGATTGGGTTAAATGGTTGAAGTAAGTTATTTTGCATGGTGACAAGCATCATTTCATCATCAAAACAGCTTTGAAAGGTCATATTAATCATTGAGCTACTTGGATTAGTTTGTTTATTCCCAAATCTAGATTTATGGAAGTCCCTTGTGGCAAATAACAGTAAATTTCTGTTATTTTTTAGATCATTCTAGCAAGCTTCAATCGAGTTGATTCCACCCGAATTAGATCACAAAAGCATTATATTTAATAACAAAATTCACCCCATTGCATTTTCACTTAATTATGTTAGGCATTTGATAGATTTACTAGCTCACTAGTTCTCGAATTTCTAAATTTTAGACTTAATTTTCGGCTATTTTTTAGTATGGGTTAACAGAGGTATTTTTGAGTGATTCCACTTGGAATGGAGACCTAATAAATATTATTCAATAAAAAAAAAATTTGTATCCAATTTTGAATTTATTTTCTTAGTGATTCGATGAATTCTAACTTCATGTCGTAAATCTCTAACATCATGTATTTCTTGTAGTGCTCTTCCAACGTGTATATACTTGCCGAAATTTGCTCAAAAAGATTGGTTTTGGTCCCTTATGGTTGAATCATGACCCCTAGGTTCTAAATCAATGGTTGAGGAAGAATAAACACCAATTAGGACATGTGTTTTTACAATGTACATTAGGCTTATTTATTTGAATTCATGCTCTTAGGATTTCAATTACAATTGTCGTTCTTGCTTAGAATTAATTTTCTTTCCAAAGTAAAATTTTCATTTATGAAATTAGTTTAGGATTTGGTTTCCTTACATTCACTCCAGTACATCATAACATCAAAGGAATGACATGTTGTATGCTGCACATATAGTGTCAATACCTCTTAAGTTCGTACAAACCCCAGGTTGATAAATAAATATTGTAGCCTTGGGAGTTGCAACATTCTTGTTGCAACACTGAGGCTCATCAATCAATATGGAAATTAACCATGCTCAACCATGGTCAACCATTCTTATTTTAGTGTTTATAATATTTATCTTAGGGTTTATATACCTTGGGTTTATAATTTTTATCCCATGGGTTTATAATATCAATCCCTAGGGTTTAATTTTATTCCCTTATATTTATAGTCCTTTGGGTTATAATATTGATCCCTAGTGTTTATTGTTCCCTTAGGTTTATAATATCAATCATGGTCAACTATGGTCAACCATGGCCAACGATTTTCTACCATATTTTATAAATTCAATCATCGTCAACCATGCTCCAACGTCGCATTGTGGAAAATATTGTATTATTATGATAATCAACCATGGTCCATTTTCACATTGTGACAAATATTCTCTTGATTTGAAATCAATGATGGTAAACCATGGTAAGCCATGGTAAGCCATGGTCCAAGGGTTTATAATATTTGTATTATAAACCCAACGACGTGATATTATAAACCCAAGGGGTTAATAATAAAACCCTAAGGAATTATAAACCCAAGGGAATAATATTAACTCAAGGAATAATAAGCCCAAGGGATTATTACTAAAAACCCTAGGGTTTATATTCCCTTGGGTTTATAGTATTAATACCTTGGATTTGCAATATCAATCCCTTGGGTATATTGATCTAAGGTTTCATATTCCTAGGGTATAATATTATTCATAGGTTTATAATATTAATCCCTTAGGTTCAATATAAATCATGGTCAACCAAGGGTTTATATACAATGGATTTATAAACATGGTTGAGCATGGTTGATTTTCATTTTGAGACCATCGTTGTCACAATGCTTTGTTGGAAAATGGTTGACCTTGACCAACCATGTTTATTAGAGGGTATTTAATACCTTAGGACTTATATACATTGGGTTTATAATATTAATTCTGTCAGTTTACTTTTAATCCTTTGGGTTTATAATCCCTTGGGTTTTATATTAAAAAGTCAATGGTATAATATTTCTAGGGTATAATATTATTCCCTAGGGTTTATAATTCCTTTTATTTTTAGTATTAAACGTAAGGGATTATAAACCCAAGGTATCTAAACCATACGATAAATATTATAAACACTTGAATAAAGATGGTTGATCATGGTCAACTATGGTCCAACGCTGCATTGTGACAAGGATTGTCTAAAAATGAAAATCAACCATTATCAACCATGTTTATTTTAGGGTTTTTAATATTTTTCTTAGGGTTTATATAGCTTGGGTTTATAATATTAATCCCTAGGGTTTAATATTATTCCCTTGGGTTAATAATTCCTTAGGTTTTTACTGTTAATCTCTTAGGTTAATATTATTGTCTTTGGTTCATAATCCCTTGGGTTTTTTTTATTAACCCCTAGGAATATGCACCCTTACATTAGTAAACCCAAGAGATTCATATTATGAACCCAAGGGTTAATACTAAATCCCCAAGGTATTATAAACCGAAGGGACTAATATTATTAAACCCAAGGGACTAATATTATAAATTTAAGGTATATAAACCCTTAGTTGACCATGATTTATATTGAACCTAAGGGATTAATATTATAAACCCATGAATAATATTATACCCTAGGAATATGAACACTTAGATTAACATACTCAGGGGATTGATATTATAAACCCAAGGGATTAATACTATAAACCCAAGGGAATATAAACCCTAGGGTCTTTTAGTAATAACCCCTTGTGTTTATAATCCCTTAGGGTTCTAGTATTAACCCCTTGGGTTTATAATATCATTCCCTAGAGTTTATTAATCTAAGGGTTCATATTCCTAGGGTTTATATTTATATTAGATAATTTTAAATTAAATAATAATAAATAACATTTAGTATTGAATAATAATGGTAATTATAATGATAAAAATAATATTTTCATTGCAATAGTATTTTTTATAGATACAAATCTTGTATTTATCAATGGTAAATACAAATTAAGCATTCCAGGTATATTCAACCACATAACATTTTTAATCTGGTTGTGCTATATATATATATATATATATGAAGTGTTTATAAAATAATTGTTAAACAATTATTGCACATTTCAAAAGTATTTGGATGAATAATTTCTTTTGGTTATTGGAACATAAAGTTTTCAAACAAAGTTTTCAACAAAATACAATGATAATAATTAGTAGTGATGAGAAAAAAATATTGAAACCTTCCAAGACTTTTGGGATGCTCAATTAACTCTCATTTAAATGGATATTATAGAGAACAATATTATGAAAAACAATTGGTGTGGATGGATATAAATATTTTATTGTAATATTTTAAAAGTCTTTTGCATATTGATTTTTCTTTAAAAAAGAATATCAAATCCCTTATTTTTTTTTAATAAAATATTAATCTTATCTCCCAGATTTAAAGAGAATAGTTGACATGGGTGGAATAAATAACTTATTGTGGGTTTTCAAAAATTAAACTCAACTATGGTACACTTTTAATGATTGATCTGAAGATGTTTCATCTTTGTTCACCATGACATTTGGAATGCCCATTCTCCACAATTTTCCTATTTCATTTAGCTTTTGTAATGTTTAATGATCATTATTACCCATCATTTTTTAATTTTTTTTCATAAACTCAAGGTTTATGTTTATACCATGAATAATGTAAAAATTGAATATATTTTCCCATGGTATTAGTGAAATCCCAAGGAAAGCCACTTCACTAAACTTAATAGAGCACAAGCACTTTGTTAATAGGAAAATGATTGAAAATTACAATTTATTAAAGATTTTATTGAAAATTGCAACTTATTAAAGATTATTTGAACAATTAAGGGAAAGAAAAATAAACCATGAATTAAAGTGACTAATGTTTTCTAAAGGCACAAGAATTTTTTAACCATAAGAGATCAAATTACAATTTCTCCTCCTTTGTAATGAAAGTTGCAATTTATTAAAGATTATTTAAACAATTAAGAGAAAAGAAAGGTAAACCAAGAATTAAACATGACTAAACTTCTTCTAAAGGCACAATTTTTTTTTTAACAATAAGAGATCAAATTAAAATTTATCCTCCTTTGTATTTGATGTGAGAGAAAAAGCAAGTACATAGTCTCTAACTCATTTGCAAAGAGAGCTCCTTCAGGACGTAAAAGGTATAAATATCCAAATTAAGAGTTGGGAAGAAGGCATTTGGATACTTCAAAATAAACTCAAATCTTCTCACGCTCTTATAGTATTAGATGATGCAGATCATCTCCATCAATTGAATGATTTATTGCCAATTAAGCATGTCCTTGACCCCATGATCTTGATTTTGGTTACTTCTCGTGACAAACATGTACTTAGAACTACAAGAATAACAAACTCATTAGTCTATCAACTAAAAGGCCTCAATAGGCCACATTCTTTAGAACCTTTCTGCTAGCATGCCTTCTTTCAGCCAGATCCACCACCATAATTCAAAGATCTTGTAGATGGGTTTCTAAAGGCCTGCGATGAATTGCCTTTGTCATTGGAAGTGTTTGGGGCGCTCCTCTGTCAAGAAGATGATAGACCCTACTGGAAAGAGCAACTAAATGGACTTGAGATGCTACCTCTTGACATACAAGTGAGACTTAAAATAAGTTTTTTTTTCTTAGAAGAAAAAAATGCTTCCCTTTCATTAGTAAAAACAAAAAGAGAGTACGTAAAATCATGAGATGGTCTGTATACTTCTATCAATTCCCCTATATATCCTAAATGTTACATATATGTTTGAATTATCCCTATAATCATACCACTTTCATAGCAAGTTCCGTTATATCCTTACAAAAAAGACTTTTGCCAAGCAAAAAGCAAGTGCCTTTATACAAAAAAACACCAGCAAGCTACAAAAGTAAACTGAGACAGAGTTTGTCCATAATTTCAACAGTCCATTTCTTCCAATTGTTCATAGGAATGTAAGAAGAATCCAACATCAATCAATACACCCTGTTCATAAGCAGTGAATTGGATCTTACCAACACCCTTTGTGGTTCCTCTTTTTTTGAGGAGGTCGGTGATATAATTTTGCTCTCTGTATATATGAGAAAAAGCAATGTGATTAAAGGATCTTACCAGTAGCTGAGTTCTCCTCATCCATTTAGCTAAGATGAGAGGATTAAAAAGTGTGTATTCCTTAACTTGATGCCCTTCACATCCCCATAGATCATAATATCCTCAAGTCCCAACCATTTTGCACCTGTGATAACTCCCCAGAGGGAAATGATTTCAACCTTATTGTTTATCCCTTGTCCACCCTCCCACTAGAAATGGAAATATTTTCCCGATTCCATGATAATGATTTCCCTACACCCACATTTCCTATTATGACAAGCCCCATCGAAGTATCCCATAGGAAATACCTTTCCAATGTCTTGGAGTTTGATCTTTCAAATCAATTCTTTTTTACTATCATCCCTAATTCCGAGAAGAAGGCCACAAAATTGATGACAACATCCCTTACAACAAAAATATTATGGTTGAAGATAAGATCATTTCGGCATCTCCAAATGGACCAAATGATGAATAAGGGTAAGGAGAGATGCTGTGACGGAGAGTATATGTAGTAGGATAAGCATGTTTTTAGCATGAGAGGAGTCAAATAATGTCCAATGTCAATTTCATCCATTACACCATCCCAGATCGCAATAGAAATTGGACATTTAAGAAATAGATTATCCACATCTTCCTCTGCCTGATTGCACAACAAGCATATACCAAGTCCGTTAAAGCCCCTTCTTAGTAGGTTATTCCAAGTAAGGATGCGGTCATGAATTTCTAATCAACCAAATAATTTAAGTTTATGGGGAATCCTCCATTTCCAAGATTCCTAAAACCACATACAATATACGAAATCCTTCTCATTCCACGAAATTTTGTGATAAATCTCCTTTACCATCGATTGCCCCTTTTCTTTTTTTCATCCCAAATCAATTTGTCTACCTGAGTGCTAAGATAGATGCCCAAAGCACTTATATGAGCAATGTAATTATCCAATTCAATGGCCAAATCCTCCTGTATACCAATCTCATCTTCCTTCTTCAAAGTATGTCCTAGATTGATTAATAGTTGATTCTGATGGATCTGCTGTAAATAGAATATACCTACTTCATGAAGAGTTGTGATCAGAGGGGCCGAAAGAGTATGATTCCCATCAAAACCTGAAAGTGCATGGAGTGTGATCTCAATGGTGGAGCCATTCCCAAATTCCCATCACAGAAAGGTCAGCAACCATTGAAGACTATCATGCCTACATCTCTAGATGAATGATCGGAAATTTCTAGTCCTTGCTCCACCTCTGATCCACAAATTAAAATGTTGACCGAACATATATTTCTTCTTGGCGATATGTGACCAGATGCCATCATCTGTCATAGCCCTCCAGCTATTCTAAATGATCAATGTGAGGTTGAAATTGTGAGTATCAACGATGCCCCATCCACCATTCTTAATCGCCCTGGTGAGATCTTTCCATCGAACAAGGTGGATTTTTTCCTCTCTCATAATTCCAGACCACATGAACCTTGCTATTATTGACTCTATCTTGTGAATGACCACCATAGGAAATTAGAAAATATGCATCCAATATACAACAAGGTTTTAGAACACAGATTTAATCAATGTAAGTCATCCTCCCATCAATAACCATAGAATAATGATTGTATGTCTTGTCTTTCTTACGATTGAAACGTGAACTTTGCAGCCACCCATGTAGTTGCGGGAGTTGCATATTTCTTCTCCATGGATGCCGGGAATTCAAACTTCTCCAGACATATTACCGAAATTCGAGACTAACCACCCCGGGGAGGAGGAAGAGGAGGGGGAGATGACGGTGTATTTGGAGAGGGGTGTTTTACCGGATGGTCCTTTCTGTCCAGGGGAGCGCTCATGATCCTTACGTGGATATTTTTCGAAACAAACGGTTTTGTGAAATAGATTCGTAATCATATAAATTATAAATGATAAGATTATAAGCATGTTCATTGATCACTAAAGGCTTGAATAAATTTACAGAGGATAATTATGTCTGCATTTTATAGCTACTTTATTAATATAAAAATAACTTTTTATCAAATTCAGGAAATGGTTTAAAAATTATTTTGTATAATAATGTTTTAATTTATTCATTTCCTTTAATTTAGATATTACTAAAATTTAAGTTTATTAACTAAAATATTTAATTTATTTTACTTTAATTTTTCAAAAATATTATAAATTAATTTAATTTATAATATTATATTTTAAACCTTACAAATTCATTATATTTTCAAATCTTATATATTTTTTAAGGGATTTATCTCTTGTGTTTGTATTTCATTTCTGAATTTTAAACACAAGCTCGTATTAATATATATTTTATTTTTGCTCACAAGGTTTTGGATACACACTCGCTAGTTTCCCTATTCAAGTGTTATTCTTAGATATGATCATGATGTAATCTCACCAATACTAAACTTAAGAAAAAAATATGTCTTATTTTTCACATTTACTTATATTTTTTTGTATATTGAAAAAAAAAAATAATTAAGACAAATTTAATTTGATATCCTTTACAATTATAACCTCTAAATGCTTTAATAAACATAAATAAATCAAAAAGGTTTAAACATAAAATATTTTGATACATAATATTGCATTAATCTTTTCATATATAACATTTGATTATCATCAATTAGTTGTTTTTTAAAACTTTCCCCTCAACTTTTTAATTAAATAATTATGTATGTTTTAATGTTTTTATGATTAAATTAAAAAAAAAACAATAAATTATTTCCATTAATTTCTTTTAATTATTTAGTTATTTTCTTATTGGTTAGAACCTTTGTTTTTCAAAATAACAATTAACAAACGCTGTATTCTTCGCTCTTCGTGAAATAGTTATATCGATTATAATAAAATTGAATTTTTAAATTAATTTAGTTGTTATTATTTATAAATATAATTTTGAAAGTAATAAAATTTAAATTTTTAATTAATAAATTTATATTTTAAAATTTTAATATTCTTTAAATTTAAATTTATTTGTTCTTTTTCAAAAAAAAATTGTATGTTATTAGTTTGTTAAATAAATGTAGAAGATTCGGTAACTATTTGAAACAACTAAAACACTAGAAATATTTAGCTTGTTATCCCTAGAAACAATCAAAATAGTTAAATCATAGTAAGCTATAGAAATTAATAAAGATTAATCTTGATGGTAAACATAATAAAGAACATTAAATATCACGTAAATTCTTAGGAGGCAAAAGCATCCATATCAATGAGCAATTGGTGCCCTGGACTATCTGAAGGAGCAGGGTCTTTGTTGCGTAGGATGGTTGCTTCTATTTGGCCTAATCATTTCTCCATGGCTTCCAATTCTACCTTAAGCCCATTCATCATAACCAATATTTTGTATATTTCATCAATTTTGTCTAGTAACACTACCCAAGAGTGATTCCAGTTGCCAATAGAGGTCCAATTTATACATTATTGATATTGGTGACATATGGTATGACTAATATATGGAACTGAGTCAGCAATTGTTGCTAACACTTTTGAATTTGAGTCACATTTCCTTTCTTTGGATATACCCTCCTTAATCTCCTAAAGCTCCTATTCAATTTCAAGAGGAGTTTGTGAGCATAAATGACAAGTTGAGGCTTGGGTGTGAGAGCTCCCAAGCCTATAAAATTAATTGCTACAAATAGATTCTTAATAAAATAGAAAATATGAAATGTCAAACACACACACAAACACAATTTTTTTTCTAGAATCCAAAAACTCGGGAAAACCAACAAGACTTATCAATATATGTATTCCCTTCTACAATGTTTCAATACAACATATATATTCTGCAACATCCATGAACCACTAATCCATTTACTCTAGATTAGAATACAATTGTAGTTTCTTAATCAAAACTACAAAACCACCATGACTACAAAATTTCTTTTAGCAAAACTACATGTTGATAACTGTCAAATACATATACCAAAAAATCACCCAATTTTTTTTTGTTAAACACCCTTGCTGTTAGGTCCCTATAATACTAGTGATTGCCCCATTACTATTGTCGTTGTATCCCTTATTGTTATTGTTCTACCCTTATTGTCCCCATATTGTTCTTATTTTTCCCCATAGAATCCCTCTATTGTTATTTTTGTGCCTTTATATTATTATTGTTAGGTCGGCTTGGTTATATTGTGACCCCTTAGACTCCTATATATAAATTAGGTTTTGTCATTTGAATCATCCAAGAATTTTTCATTTGTGTAATGTAAAGGAGGTTGCCCCCTCGAAGAGGCTGAATTATAAGGTGTTGATCTACCTTTTCTATCTTTTTGTGAGTTGGTTTCATAACATTTGGTATCAGAGCTTTGGATTCTAGGGTTTCGCTTCTCCAAACAGGTGGCGTTGAACCTCCGGTCCGAATTTCAGATTTTGTCTTGCTATATTTGCGAAGATATGATCTGAGGAAGTTAGGGATTTTGCAAGCTCCAGAATTTCATCTAAAACAGGTCATCGTCGAATTTTCACAATAACTCTTTCACTACGAAGTTTCAAAAGCTAAAAAAAAAACCCATTTGAGAAGAAATCATTCCGAACCTCAGGTCCAAATTTTAGTTCCTGTATCGCTATATTTTTGGATATATAATCTGAGGAAGTTAGGGTTTTTGCATACCCCCGAATTACATTCCAAACAAGTCACCTTGGGAAAATCATCATAAATTTCGCTCTGAGCTTCAGATTGGATTTTCGTAAGAAGTTACAAAAAGAGGATGGACTGTAGTTTTTTGGGTATCATTTTCAGAACCTAAGGTTGAAACAGGGACCCATGATACATAATAAAAGTTCTTTCTACTGAACTAATCTATACTCAGGTCATCGTGGGAGATTTGGCATAACTCTTCATTGGAGAATCCAATCTTGATCAGACTTGTGCGGTTAGAAATATTACTCAGAGGGTTACTGCATGAAGCAATTTTAGACATGGGAGATCCAAAATTACAGAGATACACCAGATTAAATATCGATCTCCTACAAAGTGAAAAAAGGAGTGTAGTTTTTTTCAAATTTTTGCATAAGCTTGGTTTTAAAAATTAGTTTGAAGGAATTCAAAGGGAATAGTGAAGCATTATTGTCAGTAATTGATGCCCCAAAGAAAGAAAATGGAAACACCTAGTAAGAAACCTGAAAGCTCTAGCATGACTCATGAAGAAGAGGAAGAAATGCAACATGATATATCAAAATTACGAGACCAAGTGCAACAAATTTCAGTCACACAAAAAGTAACAGAAAATAAGATGGATGGTTTAAAGAAAGACGTAGAAGCTAAGATGGATGGTTTAAAGAAAGGCGTGGAAGCTAAGATGGATGGTTTAAAGAAGGACATAGAAGCTAAGATGAATGGCGTGGAAGCCAAGATGGATGGTGTGGAAGCTAAGATGGATGACATGGAAGCTAAGATGAATGATGTGGAAGCTAAGATGGACGGCATGGAAGCTAAGATGGATGATTTAAAGAAAGGCATGGAAGATTTGCAGACAAATTTGAAGACAGATTTGAAAATGTTTCTACAAGAAATGCTTAGTAATGGCAAAAGGGTAGTAAAGGAAACTCATGATGAGAACAAAATGAATGTTAATCATGATTTCATAGACTCTAACATTGGATCGAAGAACCACCATGTTCCAAAGATCGATATGAGGAAGTTTGATGGCAAAGATCTCGAAACATGGATACTATAGATGGAGCAATTTTTCGATCTCCATAATGTGAAAAACACACAAAAGGTATGCATTGCAAATTTATATTTGGAAACAAATCAGTTTGTATGGTATTGATGGCTTTGCTCTCGTAAACAAATTGTCACTTGGGTTATTTTTATAGATGAAATGATAGCACATTATGAGGATGCAAAAAGAAAACTTTTTTTAGCCAATTGATAAATCTCAAACAAATGGGTTCAATGATGGAGCACATTGAGGACTTCCAAAAATTGAATATAAGGGTAAAAGATATTCTAGAGGAGCATAAGATTTATGTGTTCATAGGGACTTTAAAAGATAACATCCAACATGAGGTTCGCCTTTGCGAACTAGATTCATTGGAGAAGGCATTTAGGTTGGGAAGAAAAATGGAAAGCAAAATTATGGCAACAAGGCTTTGTTACAGTTGTGATAGAAAATACACTAAAGGTCATAAGTGTGCCAAGAAGAAACTATTTTACATAGATTGTGAAGAGGAGGACAAAAAGGAACAAGAAACATCAAAATAAGAGGATATACACCAGGAACAAACCCTAGAAAAAGAGGAAATGGATCCGACTATCTCTTGTAATGCATTGGTTGGAATTACCACTCCTCAAACTATCAAGATAGAAGGGCATATCAAGAAGAAAAAGGTAATAGTGTTGATTAATTCAGGAAGTACAAATAATTTTATTCATTGTGAGATAGCCAAGGAATTGAATTGCTTCCTATATCCAGCACCAGAGTTTCAAGGGATGGTTGCAAGTGGAGGAACCATAAATTGCTCAGGAAAGTGCCATAATATCAAGCTATCCACGGGAAGATATGTATTGAATAGCCCTGTTAACACTTAAATCTACCTTAGGCTGAAGAAAAGCAAAATTCAGGGTAACCACAAACCATGCTCAGTCTGGTAGCTAGCCCTACTAGAACAGAAGAGGGCTCTCTCTGAGTCACGCTTAGTGAATAGATAAACAAAACGGTATGAGATGACTTACAGTGAAATATTGATCTTAGGCTATTAAGTGGACATGGATACAAGAAACGATTTTTATGAATGACTGTGTTTCTGGGATGGTATGGGACCAACGAACAGCAATGAGTAGAGGATGAAATACAAAGGCACAGATTACTTTGTGAGGCAAGACAAGCGGAAAGTCTAGAAATTTAGTTTGAGATAGTGTGGAATGGAGAGATTGATTAGGAGGGTGAAAAGGGCATAAGTACATGAATCCTTTTCAACAGAAGAAAGAACATTGAACATGAAATTTTCCCAGAGGCAGAGCAATAAAACTGAATTCTACCTTATCTAACTTAGAAACTTTCACTGGAAATGAATATGAAATGAACTATGAAACATAATGAAATACATATGAAACATAAGATACACATTTTCTACACTCACAATCACATGAATCTCATGAAACAGAGCCGCTGCCTTTCATTAATCCTCCATCAAAATATACAATGAAGAAATAGAGTGTATTTCCCACAGTCTCCTAGAAGTTACAAGCCAACAAACCCTTTGCAAATAATTTTCATACAATATATAGAATGTGCCATGAGGAGATAGAATGCCCAAGGGTTGGGGAGTTACTCGAATGATTACAAAATGGAGGTGGAAAGCCAACCATTAGCTACAGTGCAGCGTTACAAAGATAAAAAATGGCTTGGGTGACTGTTCTCCTTCCTTTGCCACTTGGATAGAAGCCAATTTGGAGTGAAAATACTTTAAAATTTGCCTTACGTGCCGAAAAAGTGAAATGTAGATGAGCGGGGCCACTTGGAGAAGTCGCGAATCGAAATTTCACGAAACGAAGGTCAAATTGGCCTTTTTCCCTATATGCACCACACAATTTTGGAGCCTATTTTGAGGCACTTTCAGGAGTCCAAAATGTGCCCACGTGTGCTTTTTGAAAGCCTGTCCTGTCTACTTTCCAACCCAAGTGGAATTTCTAAATTTGGTGCTCATTTGCCCCTCCAAATCTTCATTCTCCCAAGACTGCTTCCTGTGTGTCAAAATAGGGGCAGGGAGGCCATTTTTGGGTGTTTTTGACCTCCTGGAGACTCAAATCATGCCCAAATTTCTTGTCCAAGCACCAGTAGTCGTTATTTTTCATGCTAAATCTAAAAATGCAAGCCATTTCCAATTTGTAGCTCCCAATTCTAAGCGTTGCATCAGTGGCACGGCGCACAGGGAGAAAAAACCTGTGTTGTGACCAAAAAAATTTCCATGTGATCAAAATTGCCCCAAATTTCTTGAAACTTGGGCTGGAGGTTCTCTAAGAGGCACTATACTAGGCCACAGAGGCTTACGCCAAGATTCAAAGCTGATCTTGCTCTTTTGCCTCTTTTTCCTCTTTTTTTGCTTTGCTCAATTTTGCCTTCAAGCTCCTTATCCGGGCCTTTACACTCATCTTCCGTGCTCTGTAATGATAAACCTTCCTCCTTAGTATGGTTTTGTCTCTGTCGGCCTTCTCCAGCAGTCTCTCCAGGTGGATGTTGATCCGCTCAAGCCAGGACTCACGGTCATTGTTGATCTCTTGCTCCAAGGTAGTGAGCTCGATCCTCCTTTGTTGGGCAGCTTGTTGATTCTCTCGGATGTTTTGCAGCTCCGTGATCTCATGTTGGTCCTCAAGCTGTTTGTTCCTCTGCTCCAAATAATTGATGATCCATTTGGCCCTCTCCACACTGAGTGACAAGTCTTGGATCTCCATGTTTTGCTCCTGAATAGTCATCCTAAGTCGGGCACTCTCCACCTTTGCATCATCATCCTGAATGAGGATGAAGTCGGCCTCCTGTTCACCTAATGGCCCCTCATCATGCATGGGCTTCTTTCCCTTGTCCTGTACCTATGTCATCGATGCCGGAAGCGAGGCCCCTTCCATCCCAGGTGGAGATAACACTTTCTTTGCTGCTGCAAACAAGTTCCTACTGCCTCTCTGATATGTAATGAATACTGGCATAGTAGTGGTCTCATGGCACTCATACTGATGAGAAGGACCACCTATCTCATGCTCTGCCTCTGATAGTGCCTGTGAAGTGCTGAAGAGGTCACGGGAGATGAAGTCCTCCGAAGAAATGCCTTGCAATCCCAACTGATGATCTACCAAAATCCGATTAAGAGAAAAGTGATAAACACTGTTAAGCTACTGTTGAGGAGTCTTATGCTGCATGAAGGTGTTCATCCTCTCTATGTTCCTGCAAATGAAAAATGGGAGGTTCATCATCCTCACCCTGGTAAAGTGCATGAGCAACCTGATGTGATAGGCATATAGTTGAGAGAACCTACCCTCATAGATGAAGTATTTCATGATCAATTTCATGAGTGGAGCATACTCATCTTTCAAATATCTGAATGGGAAGACTCTTGTGAGCTGACTCAAGAATCTGGCCTTAATGTAAGGCTCATAGTGTTGCCTATCCACCTTCTTTTTCTTATACCACTGTTCTCCAACATTTGGTATGCCTGTTTCCACTGAGATAGTTTCAGGTGTCAATGTGAAGGTGACCCCGACCAAGATAGACTGACCTACATGTAGGTGAAGCACGAAAAGACGAGCCAACTCATGATGAACTCTAATATTAGCCACCCTTTGACAAAATTCAAAACATGATAGGTGCTGGAAGCATGACATGGAAAGAGGGCAGGCCTACAATTCAGTGAGGGTAGTTGGCTCATCCCTAACATGTTTGCCACTCTTGTGATGTCTCCTGGGAGCTTGTTCTTCTGAGGATGAATTACTTTGTGTCTCCATCTCGTAATCTGACGAATGCTCTGATGCCATGACTGTTGTGTGTACTGTACTTGGGCTGCCCTTTGATGATGGTGTGATGCTGGGTGCTTTTGTGATATTTGCCACCAAGGGGACCAATGAAACAAAAAGGAGTATTAGGAGGAGAGTAATGTGATGGGAATAGGGGTTATGGGGAGAAGTTTGTTTAGGGATATGTAGGGGTTTGGGTATTTGATAGGGTAGGGTTTTGGGATTTTGACAAGGTATGGTTTTGGGGTGTTATGTTGACAAATAAGAGGATGGGAAAGGGAATAGGGTTTGGTAGTGTTTTAGGGTAGGGATAATAGGAAAAATGAGAAAGGGAGGATAGGGAAAAATGGTAGGTGAGGGAAAAATGGTGGGTGAAAATGGAACCTTGGCCTCAATACCACAATTATGCAACCCTAGCAACAATGGCCTTTGGTGTTTTCTTGTGGTTGATTTTATGAGTTTTGTTGCATTCAAACATAGCCATAAACCACCATATCATTTATAAACTTTGATGAAAAAGTCATGTCATAGAGCCTACTTGTGAATTTGAGGGCTTCAAAAGAAATTTGAGGAAATTTGGCACGGTTTTGGCCCTTTGTGGGTGTGCGCCGCACTCCAAACCCAGTGCGCTGTGCCCGTTGAAAAAATGCACTGAGGGGTGGCTCTGTGTGCACCTCGCCCTCTATGCGCGTTGCACCCTCTGTGTGCACCGTATCCCTGTGTATATGCGCCGCGCTCCTAGAAACTGCCTCCAACTCACTCCAAACACGCACTTTGCCTCTCAAACACTTTGCAATGTTTTCCCTATGCACTTGATTGACACAATGACTTTGATTTTGGTGGAAACTTGTATATAAAGACTTGGAAGTCATGGGTTAAATTTTTTCTTCTTCAAAAACCCATTTTTCTAATGTTATGTTTTGACACATTTTCACTGACTTAAAGCAACACTGATTTTCACTTTCCCTTTGAAATTTTAGCTCAAATGATGAAATTTTCGGCACTCTTTGCAGGGATTGCACGATAGGACATTTGGCCATGGAAACCATGACTGCATCTGAAGAAATCAACTAACGAAGTTTTTGAAAATTTTATCACAAATGACACTGTTTGACTTTTCTTCAAAACAGAGTTTTGAAGAACAGTCGAAGTCTATCACAATGACGATGAAACTCTCTGAATCATAACTTTGTATGGGCCTCACTCTAGCCTGCATGGCTTTATTGGACATATTTGAAGACCAAATTTATTAATCCCTAGACCTAATTATCGAAAATGACGTTTGTCTATTAAAGGACCAGATCTTGACTATCATGGACTTTGGTGATCATTGACAAAATACCTAAGCCAGCAGGAGCTAGACATGAGGTGAAATGACTAGCATGACCCTTTCTGTTAGATTATGGCATGCCCCTAGCGGAATGTAGTTGAGTGAATGGAGCGGGACACCTAAAAATGAAATGCATAAAGTGTTTTGATCTCTAACGGAGGACTGACCAGACCGACTCTAACATTGGCTCCAATGGGGGATGGTAGCTCCTTTGAGGTGCCAAGAACAACAAATATCTGGAAGAGCTAGACAGTTCCTTCGCCCATTGGGCTATGGAGTCATTATTTCAACAAATAACACAGGACTCTGACTCATTTATGAAACTGAAATGACCAAAAAACTGACTCAAATTTGACATTGAAATGACTCGAAGACTAACTTAACAAACTCTAACTAAACTGAAATAAAATGGTATTTACAGTGACAGTGGAAGTAGCTTTAATAACTCAGAAATGGTACCGCTTGAGCAGCTGACCATTGATCGACCCTCCTGGACAATCTTCCCCATTCATTTCCTTCAGAAGAAAGGCATTCTGACCCCGATATGCTACAATCTTGAAAGGACCTTTCCAAAGATTCTCGAACATAACATGCTTTCCTTTCTCCTCATTCCTTGCATCCCACTTCAGCACCACATCATCCACCTAAAATTTTTCCACCTTTGCCTTTCTGTCATAAATTTTCTTGATCTTCTCCTACAATTTGGATGTGTTCTTGAAAACTTCTTCTCTCGTCTGCTGCAAGTGGATCATTTGATTCAACCTTCTCTGCATGGGATCTTCTTCACTGCCGGCCTCCTGAAGAATTTTGACTACCGGGGTAGCGAGAGAGGTAGGAAAAACTGTATAAACTCCATAAACAAGCTCAAACAGTGACGTACCAATGGATTTCTTTTGACTGACCTGATCTGCCCAAAGTGCATTGACCAACCTCTTATGCCAGCTCTTCTTATTTATTTCCAGCATCGTCTTGATTATGTTGACCAATGATTTGTTCAAAGACTCTGCCAATCCATTGCCTTATGGATGATAGGCAGTTGAGTGACCCAAGATGATGTGATATTTATGACAAAAATCTACCATCCTTTTGATTTGAAAGCTACTGCATTATCAGTTATTAGCTTTTTCGGGCAACCAAAGAGAGACAAGATGTTATTTTTAAGGAATGAAATGACTACCACATCTGTAGCTTGTCTGGTGGGAATTGCCTCGATCCATTTCATGAAATAATCTATTGATGTGAGGATCTATCTATGCTAACCAGAAGAAGCGGGATGAATTTTGCTAATGAAATCCAACCCCCATTGCTGGAAAGGGGCACTCACCTCAATGGGCTTGAGTGGTAGAAGCTGTAACTTCTGCTTTCCTTCGAAAATTTAACACTTATGACAACGCTTGACCATCTTATATACATCAGCAAACAATGTCGGCCAATAGTACCTGACTCTCAAAATTTTATTTGTTGTTGACTTCCAAAAAAGGTGACCACCATAGTCTCCTTGGTGGCAGTCCTCCATGACCTTCTTTGCTTCCTTTTCCACCAAACAATTTAACGAAATTCCACTGAGATCTTTCCAATACAGTGCAGAATAGAGAATGCAAAACTTGGCAGCCTTCAACTTGAGTGTTCTCGCTTTGTTTCTTGTCATGTCGGGCGGTGGTGACAAATTTTTAAGCACATATATGATATCTGAATACCCTGGAGAAAGAGCAAACATTTCAGATACCTAAATTGACGATCCTTCCTCATTCTCATCGGACATAGCAGCGATCAGATTTATGTCCAAGGCGTGCAAGTTTGATTTGGCCATTAACTTCACCAATCCCTGTCCTTTAACCAACTTTGTGGGATTTATTTCCACATCATATTCCAGCAAGGCTGCAATCTACTTGCCTTGTCTTCCTTCCGGATCGATCTGCACTAAAACATCTTTGACAGCAGCGTTAGGAACATAGACCAAAAGATGAGAATGTAGAATATATACCCGGAAATCTTTCAGCGCCTTCACAAGTGCAAGGGCTTGCTTCTCAATGATGTTGTATTTTAAGGCTGCATCTCTTATAGCTCTACTGAAGAATACAATGGGTCTTTCATGATCATCTCTTTTCTGTAATAACACAGCTTCCATAGTGTGCTCCGAAGCAAATGAAAACAATATGAAATCCTGAGTGTAGTCCAGGCTGGCTAGAACTGGAGATGAGGAAAGAGCCAATTTGACCAAATTGAAAGATTTTACAGCCTCCTCTGTCCATTTCACTTGGCTGTCCTTCTTAAGCATGTTTTTCATCTCTCTTAGGTGTTCAACAAGATTAGGTACAAAGCAGCGTAGAAAATTCATTTTACCATTGAAAGATTGTATATCTTTCTTATTCCGGGGCAGATCGATTTGTTGAATTGTTTGCACACGTGATGGGCCAATATGAATGCCATCTTTTGAGATAATGTGCCCGAGTAGTTTGCC
Organism: Pinus taeda; assembly: GCA_000404065.3. Classification (NCBI taxonomy): domain Eukaryota; kingdom Viridiplantae; phylum Streptophyta; class Pinopsida; order Pinales; family Pinaceae; genus Pinus; species Pinus taeda. The sequence continues at coordinate 58,040 of APFE031242042.1, forward strand.
TTCCTCCATGACGAACAAGCTCTTCTTCGGATTTAGTGACAAGCCATATTTTCTGCACTTTTGGAAGACAGTTTTAAGATGGTACATGTGCTCTTCATCAGATTTGGAAAACACCGTCAAATCATCCAGGTACACCACCAAAAAGACATCCTTCTCATTTGCAAAAGCCAAGTCCATTGCCCACTGAAATGTGGCACCCACATTCTTCAAACTGAAAGCCATTTTAGCGTAATGAAAGGTTCCCCATGGAGTGGTGAACGTTGTCTTGTCTCGGTCATCTTCATGGACAGAAACTTGGTTATATCCGGAATAACCATCAAGTAGTGACATATGAGGTGCTCCCACTACTCGCTGAAGTATATGGTCCATTTTGGGCAGTGGATAGTTGTCCTTCAATGAAACTTTATTGAGATTTCTAAAATCAATGCATAAGAAAATCTCACCTGCCTTCTTTCGTACGGGCACCAAGTTAGAGATCCAATCTGAAAATCTGATTGGCACAATGATCCCTGATTCATACAACCTGTTTATCTCCTTTTCAATAGATGGCAGCAACTTTGCATTTAGCCTCCTCAACTTCTGTTTGAATGGTTTTTGATTGGGCTTGATGGGTATAGTGTGCTGAATTATATTGGTATCATATGTCTTTAAGTCAGAATAGTTCCAAGCAAACATATCTACAAATGAAGATGTCAAACTAATATATTTGTCCTTGATCTTTGGTGGCAATGCTTTGGAGAATTTTACCAATTTAGGATTAGCAGTTGTTCCGATGTTGACCTCTTCCACACCCTTCTCTGTTGGCTGCAATGTTGGCTTACGGGCTACATCATCTTGATCAAAGAGTTATTCTAATGGTATCAAGCCTTTAGGAATAATGTTATTTTTCAGCTACAACACGTCCATTTCATTGATCTGCACCTCATCTGTACCATCAGCTTTACCATCATCATTTTCTACATCAATTGAGGTCTCTTTGAACTTGCCTTTGTTTTGCAAAAAATCATCAATCTCCTCATCATCTTGGAAAACTTGCCAATATCTCTGATTGTCTGAAATGGTTGGACGATGCTTGACATGGATTTCAAATTTATTGCTGGAGTTCATTGGGATTTTCAAACTACTTGTTGCCTTGGAAAGAGCATCAGCAATACTATTTTGCATACGAGGCACACATGTCAAGGTGTATTCTAAAAATAATTTTAGGATGTCTAGAACTGCATTATGGTAAGCCCGCATCCGAGGATGCTTTTCTTGATATTCGCCTCTGACCTACTTGATAACCAATTCGGAGTCGCCATATATTAAAATCCTCTTAGCATTCAGCTTTCTTAGAATCTTTAGGCTAGCAATCAGAGCTTCATACTCAGCTTCATTGTTTGAACAATCAAAAGCCAACTTGTAAGAGCATACCCGCATGTTACTAGGGACTTTGTTTGGCGTGGAGAAAGGACTGCGTACCCAAATTCCAATTCCAGCGCCATCATTTCCCACTTCTCCATCGAAATCCATGGTCCACAAACCTTCTTCCTTCTCTTGCAAGTGTTGAAAATTTGTTTGTTGTGCCTTGTCTGCTTGCTGTCCATAATTTCAGCTGATTGCCCAACAGTGTTCTACTGTTCTTGTCCTTCTTTCTTTAAAATTCCTCTGAAATTTTTTGTTATTTCCGGAATATTGTCTGCTTCTACTAACTGACTATCAATATCATTGAAACTATCTGAATACAAAACAAAAGACTCTAAATATGTATGTACATAATTAATTGGATGATTTATTGGTTTCTCCTTGCTTGTGATCATGTATTTCATTTTTTGTTCCCGATACAGTTCCTCATTTGGCCAAACACCGAAATCGTCGCATAGGAGAAATCTAGTTGTAGTGTCCCTTTCAGTTTCGCTACCCAAGACCTGGAAAGAAGCATGCCAAACCTGGGAGGAATATCTGCTACAACAACATCCATCAAAACATTCTTTATTGGGAGCTGATCCAGAGTCACAACCAAGTCTTTGATGAGTCCTATACATCTTACTCTGCTGGAATCAAATGAATAGAGATCATGGTATTGTCGGGTGATGTCCAGACCAAGCTTATCCATGATAGCCTTGGGCATGAGATTATGAGAAGCTCCAAAATCGGACATGGCATTATGTAACACAAAATCATGCAATCTTAAACTGATATAAAAGGGTGGCACATCACTATCAGGAGACTCACCATTCTATGCTGGCCCAAAAATCATTTCAAGTTGATCATCTTCGACATTCACCATGTTGGACAGGGTCCAAATTCAACATTTTAGATACTTGTCCTCTATAACTGTTGTTCCTCATTATTTTAATCAAGGGAATGGATACCTTCAATTTAGAAATCTCATTCTCTAAATTAAAAGCCAGAATCTTTTCTACCTCTTTGACTGGTATTTCTTTCCTTTCCTTTTCTTTTGATGCAACTTGCTGATGTGATTGTTCTGTTGATGGTGATTTGCCGCTCTCCGAACCAACCGCCTTCTTTCCTTTCCTTTGTGCAACTGATGAATCACTATTTGATGACTCAACATCCTTCCTTTTCTGAATTGGTTTGACTGGCACATCTTTGTTTCTAAGTGAATATCATTGCTGCTGGGCAGACAGAGCATTCATATAGCCTCTTTGGTACTCATCTGACTTTTCCTCCAAGACGGTGTCGTTTGCTAGAATGAAATCTACATCTTTGTGTATAGCCGAACTTTCTGCATACTCCTCATCCTCAGTGAGAGAAATAGGCAAATCATCAGGAGTAAAGAGGTGTTTTTCTTCACCCATTATATTCCCGTCCTCATCTGACTCCGATCCATGCACAAAATTTTGTTGCAAAGATGGCTATGCTGGTTGCTGTGCTATCTGCTCTTGGGCTCGTTGATCTCTCTGCCTTATTCTATATTGTGGCTGTTGCTGGCCACAAAAGTTAGGATTTCTAACTTGTGGCTCAGGTTTTTCAAGTTTCACTCTCTCAAGTATCTGCTCTACCTTCCGGAGTATTTGATCTACCGAGCAAGATTCTTCTTTTACAGTGACCTTCTTCTCTACTTTTTCTCTAGCCCTCTTGGTCAGCAGATTTTCTTCAACGCTGACCGCTATCTTCTGCATGTCTTCCATTGTGGATGGTTCTCTCTCTCTTAATTGATAAGCCATGTCAGTATCAAAACCATCCGGGAACTTCACCATGGCTAGCCCCATAGGTGGCCTTAGATGATCTGGAATTTCATTATAAATTGAATTGAATCTAATGCAGTAGTCTTGGACTGACTCACCAGCGTTTCTTTTGATTTGCTCATATTCGGCCAGAATTTGAAGATGATTCTTTTTCACTTCCTAGCGATTTAAAAATTGTCTTTGTAGGTCGGCCAAGGTAGCGATATTGCAACCGGAAAACCTCTGAACCATTTCCTCACTTCACCTGCAAATTTCTATACAAAGAGTCTCATTGCCACATTCTCTGCATGGATCTCATGAAGTTCATAGAAATCTACCATTCTATCCACATGTTGCTGAGCAGTAATGTTGTTAGGAATGCCATCAAAAAATAGGATTTTGCTTTGATAATCTATGGGCATATCATCTAAAACTTGAGGTAGAATAAGAGGTGTAAAACAGGCAGCCATGACTCTTGGTGGATTTGACCTCGGAGGTGTTGGAGGAGTGTGCATAGTTTGTAAGGGACTGGCAATTGGAGTTTGAAGCTGAGCTATAATGTAGTTATCAATCGACCGGTTAGCCCTTTCCATCTCCAAGTCTACAAGAAACTGTGGATTGTGAATAGTAGAGTCAACCGCCCTTTCGTATTTGGTTTCAAATAATGATAGTTCAAACGGCTCATCAAAATCTAGCTCTTCGAGACACTCAAAAATATCGGAGCATGAATGGGATTTGAACACGGGAGATATAGAGCTTTCTTGACGACGAATTCTTGAAATAAAATTGGGATTTTCGTAGATGTGCGGAGGATCTGGATCTTGATTAGCTCTGGTATATCTTCTAGAAGCCAGTGTGCTATTGAGAAAAATCAAAGGACACAACCAACTCACTCAGCCTATCAAATCCTAAACTTATCATCCGGAAGCTTAGAATTATCAAGAAGTAAGGGGATTGATTTCATCCCTCGTGGAGTCGCCACTATGTTAGCACCTAAACCTGCCTTAGGCTGAAGGAAGGCAAATTTCAGGGTAACCACAAACCACGCTCAGTCTGGTAGCTAGCCCTACCAGAACAGGAGAGGGCTCTCTCCGAGTCACGCTCAGCGAATAAGTAAACGAAATGGTCTGAGATGACTTACAGTGAAATATTGATCTTATGCTAGTAAGTAAATAGGGATACAAGAAACAAATTTTTATGAATGGCTGAGTTTCTGGGATGTTATGGGACCAACAGACAGTAATGAGCAGAGAATTTAATACAAAGGCACAGATTACTTTGTGAGGCAAGACAGGCAAAAAGTCTAGCAACTTAGTTTTGAAATAACGTGGAATGGAGAGATTTCTTAGGAGGGTGAAAAGGGCATAAGTATATGAATCCTTTTCAACAGAAGAAAAACACACAACGTAAAACCTTCCCAGAGGCAGAGCAATAAAAATGAATTCTACCTTATCTTACTCAGAAAATTTCACTGGAAATGAATATGAATGAACTATGAAACATAACAAAATAAATGTGAAACATAAGGAAAAACAATTTGCTACACTCACAACCACATGAATCTCATGAAACAGACTGCTGCCTTTCATTAATCCTCTGTCAAAATATACAGTGAAGAAACAGAGTTTCTTTTCCACAGTCTCCCAGAAATTACAAGCCAACCAACCCTTTGCAAATGGTTTGCATACAATAAATAGACTATTCCATGAGGAAATAGAATGACCAAGAGTTGGGGAGTTTCTCAAATCATTACAAAATGGAGATAGAAAACCAACCATTAGCTACAGGTGCAGCGTTACAAAAATGACAAATGGCTTGGGTGATCGTTTGCCTTCCTTTTCCACTTGGATAGAAGCCAAACTCTTTAAAATTTGCCTTAGTTGCCAAAAAAAGTGAAGTGTAGATGAGTGGGCCCACTTGGAGAAAGTCGCGAATCAAAATTTCGGGAAACGGAGGTGAATTTGGCCTTTTTCTCTATATGTGCCGCACCCAATTCTATATGCGCTGCGCCACTTTGGAGGCTGTTTTGAGGTACCAGAAGGAGTCCAAAATGTGTACAAGGGTGCTTTTTGGAAAGCTTGGCCTATCTAATTTCCAACGCAAGTGGAATTTCTGAATTTGGTGCTCATATTCCCCTCTAAATCTTCATTCTCCCAACATTGTTTCCTGTGTGTCAAAATAGGGGTAGAGAGGTCATTTTTTGGGTGTTTTTGGCCTCCTGGAGACTCAAATCATGCCCAAATTTCTTGTCCATGCACCAGTAGTCTTGATTTTGCGTGATGAATCCAAAAATGCAAGCCATTTCGAATTTGAAGATCCGAATCCTAAGCGCCACAGCAGTGGTGCAGCGCACAGGGAGAAAAAACCTGTGTTGTGACCAAAAATTTGCCATGTGACCAAAATTGCCCCAAATTTCTTGAAATTTGGGCTGGAGGTTCTCTAAGAGGTACTATGCTGGGCCACAGAGGCTTCAGCCAAGATTCAAAGCCGATCATTCTTTTTTTGCCTCTTTTGCCTCTTTGTTGCTTTGCTCAATTTTGCCTTCAAGCTTCTTATCCGAGACTTCAAACTCATGTTCTCTGCCCGGTAATGATAAAACATCTACCTCAGTATGGTTTTGTCTCTATTGGCCTTCTCCAGCAGTCTCTCAAGGTGGATGTTGATCTGCTTGAGCCAAGACTCACGGTCATTGTTAATCTCTTTCTCTAATAGAGTGAGCTCAATCCTCTTATGCTGGGCAGCTTGGCGATTCTCACGGATGCTTTGCAGCTCCATGATCTCATGCTGGTCCTCAAGCTTTTTTTTCCTCTACTCCAAACACCTGATGATCGATTTGGCCCTCTCCAAATTGAGTGACAAGTCTTGGATCTCCGTTTTCTGCTCCTGGATGGTCATCCTAAGTTTGGCACTCTCCACATCTACATCATCATCCTGAACGAGGAGGAAGTCAGCCTCTTGTTCACCTGATGGCCCCTCGTCATGCATGGGCCTCTTTCCCTTGTCCTATACCTGTGTTTTCGATTCCGGAAGTGAGGCCCCTTCCACCTCAGGTGGAGATAACACTCGCTTTCCTGCTGCAAACAAGTGCCTACTGCCTCTCTGATATGTAATGAATATTGGCATGGTAGTGGTCTCATGGCACTCATACTGATGAGAAGGACCACCTATCTCATGCTCTTCCTTTGATAATACCTGTGAAGTGCTGAAGAGGTCACGGGAGATGAAGTCCTCCCAAGCAATGCCCTGCAATCCCAACTGATTATCCACCAAACTCTAGATAAGAGCAAAGTGATAAACACTGTTAAGTTGCTATTTAGGGGTCTTATGCTACATGAAGGTGCTCATCCTCTCTATGTTCCTTCAAATGAAAAATGGGCGGTTCATCATCCACACCCTAGTAAACTGCATGAGCAACCTAATGTGGTAGGCATATAGACGAGAGAACCTCCCCTGACAACTAAAGTACTTCATGATCAATTTCATGAGTGGAGCATATTCATCTTTCAAGTATTTGAATGGAAAGACTCTTGTGAGATGCCTCAAGAAACCGGCCTTAATGTAAGGCTCATAATGTTTCCTATCCACCTTCTTTTTCTTGTGCCACTATTCTCCAACATTCGGTATGCCAGTTGCCAATGAGATAGTTTCGGGTGTCACTGTGAAGGTTACCCTGGCCAAGATAGACTGACCTCCATGTAGGTGAAGCACAAAAATATGGGCTAACTCATGATGAACTCTAACATTAGCCACCCTTTGACAAAATTCAAAACATGATAGATGCTGGAAACATGACATGGCAAGAGGGCAGGCCTGCAATTCAGTGAGGGTAGTTGGCCCATCCCTAACGTGTTTGCCACTCTTATGATGTCTCCTAGGAGCCTGTTCTTCCAAAGATGAATCACTTTGTGTCTCCATCTCACACTCTGATGAATGCTTAGATTCCATGACTGCTGTGTGCACTGTACTTGGGCTGCCTTTGATGATGGTGTGAAACTAGGTGTTGTTGTGATATCTTCCACCAAGGGGAACAATGAGAAAAGGGAGTATTAGGAGGGGAGTAATATGATGGGAATAGGGATTATGGGGAGAATTTTGTTTAGGGATATGTAGGGGGGTTTGGGTATTTGATAAGGTAGGGTTTTGGGGTTTTGATTGACCAAAGAGTGGAGGGATAGGGGATAGGGTTTGGTAGTGTTTTACGGTAGGTATAATAGGAAAAATGAGAAAGGGGGGATAGGGAGAAATGCAAGAAAGGGAAAAATGAGGGGTGAAAACGGAGCCTTGGTACTAACACCACAATTTTGCAAACCTAGCAACCATGGCTTTGATGTTTTTTTAGTGGTTGGTTTTATGAGTTTTGTTGCAATTAATCATAGCCATGAACCACCATAACATTCACAAACTTTGATGAGCAAGCCATGATATAGAGCCTACCTATTGATTTGAGGAGTTTCATAGGCAACTTGAGGTAATTAGGCATGATTTTGGGCCTTTGTGGGTGTGCGCCACGCCCTTTATGTGCGTCGCGCACTTGTAAAATTTGCATTGTGGGGTGGCTTTGTGTGCGCCGTGGTCTGTATGTGCGCCACGCCCCTCTGTGTGTGCACTACACTCTGGAAAACGACTCCCACTCACTCTAAACACGCATTTTTCTCTCCTAATGTCTTTGCAACGTTTCTCTATGACCTTGGTTTGCACAATGACCTTGATTTTTGTGGAAACTTGTATATAAAGACTTTGAAGTCATGGGTTTAATTTTTTCTTCTCCAAAAACCCACTTTGCTAATGTTTCATTTTGGCTTTTTTCACTGACTTAAAGCAACACTGAATTTCACATTTCCCTTTGAAATTTTAGCTCAAATGATTAAATTTTTGGCACTCTTTGCAGGGATTGCATGATAGGTCATTTCGCCATGGAAACCATGACTGCACCTGAAGAAATCAACTGATGACTTTTTTGAAATTTTTATCACAAATGACACTGTTTGACTTTTCTTCAAAACAGAGTTTTGAAGAACAGTCGAAGTCTATCAACATGACGATGAAACCCCCTGAATCATAACTCTGTAAGGGCCTCACTCTGGTCTGCATGGCTTTAGTGGACATGGTTAAAGACCAAATTGATTAATCATAGACCTAATTATCAAAAATGACTTTGTCTGTTAAAGGACCAGACCTTGACTGTCATGGACTTTAGTGATCATTGACAAAAGACCTAAGCCAGCAGGAGCCAGAGATGAGGGGAAATGACTAGCATGACCTTTCTCGTCAGATTATTGCATGTCCCTAGTGGAATGCAGCTGGGTGTAAGGAGCGGGACTCCTAAAAATGAAATGTAGAAAGAGTTTTGATCTCTGACGGAGGACTGGCAAGACCGATTCTAACACCATGTTTCATGCTTAAAGAATGTTATAGGTGACGAGATCCCAGTACAAACAATATTGCCGGAACTCGATGAGGAAGGAAAAATCATAATGGAACCTGAATCAGTCATGGAAACAAGAACCTGACAGCTATAGAGTCGATCAATTTTAGAGTATCTTATCAAGTGTGGAGGAACATACTCGCTGAATATTTCACATGGGAGGATGAGAATTTTATACAGAAGCATCTAAAACTACTCAATCATTGAGGAAAACACTTTCTAAAGGAGAGGGACATGTTAGATCCCTATACTACTAGTGTAACCCCTTATTGTTATTAGTGCAACCCCCTTATTGTATTGTAGTGCCCATGTAGTCCCCATATTGTTATTATTGTGCCCCATAGAAGCCCACTATTGTTATTGTTGTGCCCTTGGAATATTATTGTTATGTCAGCTCTAATTATATTGTGAGATCTTAGACTCCTATATACAGAAAGGAGGTCTTATCATTTGTACCATTAGAGAATTTTTCATTTGTGTAATGTAATGGAGCTTCCCACTTGAAGAGGCTTATTTTGAAGTCGTTAATCTATCTCTTTCTCTATTTTGTGAGTTGGTTTCATAACATTCTATGCATTGTTAAATGTGACCTTTTGTGATGTCAAATCATAATAGGTGTGATTAAACCCCAATTTCTCAACGTAATCTATGAGGTTGTGCTTGAAAAATCTATGATGATATGGCCTTTTCATTGGGATGCCTATTTGAAGATGAAGGGTGAATGAGGGCATTAGTTTCTGATCTTAAATTCCCTCACGTGATTTTATTTTTGGCTAAGTCGTGTTTGTTATATTTTCTAGAATTGTGTGCAAAAATATGATGAAATATGAAGAATTAGATAAGGAAACGCAATCACAAATGGTTGAGGAGCTCACTTGATTGAAACTTGTAGTAGATGATGTGGTTAGAGATTCTAATCATTCAAAGTTTCATTGTGTGATGGTGGGCAATGGCATGAGAGAGTGAAAGAGACTGAAGCGAGATTAAAGACAGTAGCAGTGCAAGGCTACCAAATTTTATCCAACTAGAATAGGTCCCTTTTATAGTTGGAGAAATTTCCATCTTGAATATATTAACTAGTCATATTCCTGAAGTTAGGCTCCATAATAGATTAATCATAGAGCAAAGACATGTCCAAATCTCTTGGTATCAAGGCTTGTTTAGAAGTTCTATACCATACTTTCCTTCTGACAGTGAGGTTTCAAAGAAAAGTTCCTACAACATACTTAAGCATTCTAGTATCGACGGGTGCCATAAAAATTTTTCCATACTAGGAAAAAAATATGGTGTGTGCAAGTGAAAATTTCCAGTATCTAGTGTTTTAGTGCCATCAAATAATGGGAGTTCACAAAAAATGGTAAATGTCAATCGACAGTCCATCTATGAGGAATTCATAGTAGAAGCCATTTTTCAATTAATTGGTATTTTGTTGTTCAATTGTTTTTATCTAATGCACTAGGAAAGAGAGATATTGTCATCAAGCAATAGCACATCATACCTCGATAAAGGCATAACATAATTTTTTGTATGTGATATTTAGATATTCCAGTGTGTTTTATCTCTGCTGGCATTGAGTAATGGGGACATGTCTATCAATTTTTGCTCCATCTCATTGGGACAAAACCAAAGAGGCAATTTATTAAAACTTTGGCATTCTAAATTTTATCTATCTTGGTAAGGTCTTAAACATAATGCTTGGTGGTAGAAGTGAATCAGAGCTCAACCAACTAACTACTGCAAAAAAGGAATATGACAAAAACCAAAATAAATTGGAACATAAAGATATTGTCCATACTCAATTTTAGACCTAATCAAAGTCAGTTTGTATCTACTACAATGATGTTGTTCTCTTCTTCGTGATTGGAAAATAAATTTGTGGTGCATATCAAGAGCTCCAATATATCTCGTAGAAACCTACAACAACTTTCGAAAGACCCATTCATTGGATTTACATGGAAACAACTATTGCTTTAGTGTATCGCATTACATGTGCCCCCTCATCATACATTAGTGATATTTATATATTTCTTGATATCTTAAATATTTCAGTGGATATTTTCTATATGTGTTTAGACATTTTAACAAGGATATGCACATGAAGTCTTTCATGGACATTGGTGATAGTGACATCTAGAAGACCAATACAATTTGAAATAGTATGAAGATAATATAATACAAAAAGTTGGTTTACTCCCCACAAGAAGAAAGAGACCATAGAAAAAGGAGAAGATAAATGTGTAGCTTGAAGGCTATATTCCCATCGAACATAATGTTTCAAATAAATGGCGGTAGAATATTCCATTTGGAAGAGAGTGCCTAAGGGGTCCCTAGCACCGTTCATGAGATTTTCATAGAGTTTGGCTATCAAGAAACCGCTTTTGTGATCTTCTACAGGAAGTCTGCAAGGGTTCTACAGGATGTTCTGGAATTTCTACAGGATGTCTGTAATTTTCTACAGGATGTTCAGAAATGGGATTTTGGAAGATTGATAGAGGTAAAAAGGTGAAGGATGGGGTATGGAGGTGAGATAAGGGTGTAAGGAGTTCCAGGGCTTGGTGGATGGAGTTGAGGAGTGGCGAGGATGGTTGGATTTGTTCAAGGAGGGAGAGAACAATGTTGCACAAAAATATGAGAATTGGGGCGAAGTGAGCGATTGTGGCAAGTGTAAGGCAAGGATTCTAAGTAGAGGATGAAGTAGGTGGGATTGATGGAGAATGGTCAAATAAAGAAGGATAACAGGTGCTCTGCAAGTTGTTTTTCAAATGAAATGAACAAGGACTTGGAAAATCAAAGACCTAGCTACGTTAGTCTATTCTGACCTAGATAATAGCAAAGGAAATGAACATAAGTCTATTTGCAGCGAAATCAGGTGAAATAACTATGCAACTAAGCAATCATAAACCTAAGAATGCAACCAAAACTAATATCAAGTTCGGGAGCTAAGAATCTAACACTACTAATTGCATGGTGAAGCAAAAGCAATGTTTTTGGTGGGAGCAAGGTCACCTTGGTCCCAATGCATGATTCCACTGAGGGAGAGGTGAGATCCAAAGTGCTTGATGGCATTTTTCTGAAGATATTCTCTGTTATTAACCTATCAAATCAATCTGAACATGAAAAGCCTTTAACCATCAAAAGAAACCTAAATAACAAAACAAGATTTAAATCTAAATAGCATATTTTATTCTAAGAATGGAGCAAAGACACAAAAAAGTAAGCAAAGGAGGTACTGGGCACTTGATATGTGCCCAACCCCAAGAGCTACAGTATTGTAGCAATAATGTTGTAACTCCTGGGACTCCCTTCTTTAATTTTATCAACTTGGTAGTTCGTAACAAACTTGGAAGCGACAGTGCTGTATGCACAAGTACTAGCTCTTACCGCAGTTGTCACTTGCTCAGTTGGCACAAGTCCACTAGGGGCTTAAGCCAACTTCTATGAGCTCTAAGAAGAAGCTTTTTAACTGATGGATGAAAGCTAACTCAAAGGAAGGTAATCTACTTGCAGAAGGAAACTGAAAAGCTGAAAGGAAATGCAAACCCTAGCAAACCCTAATTTTACCAGCTAGCACTACTGATGCGAAAAAGAGGACGCAAGCTACTAAAAGAGATGTCATTGACTTCTAGGAAGGTAAAATGCATGTGTCTAAGTTATCACTATCTGAAGAAAACATCTTTTTGTCTTTTTGAATAAGTTGTTAGAATTATCATGCATGTGCTTTCACTGTTTTTGACTGTGTAGAGGTGGATCATCGAGAGAAAATGCTTGTAGGAGGTTGGGAAGGTTTGGAGAGGGCCTAAGGGGTCCCTAGCACCATTCCAGAGAGTTTCATAGATTTTGGCTATCAAGAAACTGCTTTCGTGAGCTTCTACGGGAAGTCTGCAGGGGTTCTACAAGATGTTCTGGAATTTCTACAGGATGTCCGTAACTTTCTACAGGATGTTCAAAAATGGGATTTTGGAGAATGGATGGAGGGAGAAAGATGAAGGAGTGGGTATGGAGGTGAGATAATGGTGTGAGGAGGTCCAGTACTTGGGGAATGGAGCTGAAGAGCGGCGAGGATGGTTGGATTTGTTTAAGGCGGAGTGGAACAAAGTTGCACAAAAATATGGGAATTAGGGCAAAGTGAGCAAATGGCAAACGTGAGGCAAGAATCTGGGTTGGAGGATGGAGAGGTATTACAGGCGCTCTGCAAGTTATTTTTCAAATTTGACAAATGAAGACTTGGAAAATCGAGAACTTAATTACTTTGACCTAATCTGACCTAGATAACAGCAAAGGAAATGAACAAAAGTCTATTTGCAGTGAAATCATATGAAGTAACTATGCAACTGAGCAATGATGAATCTAAGCATGCAACCACAACTGATATCAACTTCGGCAAATGAAAATCTAACACTAATAATTGCATAATGAAGAAAAAACAGTGTTTTTGGTGGTAGTAAGGACACTTTGGTCCTAGCTCCCGGTCCCACTGAGGGAGAGGTGAGATCAGAGGTGCTTGATAGCCTTTTTCTGAAGATCTTCTCTGTTATTAACCTATCAAATCAATCTGAACATGAAAAGCCTTTTTAATCATCAAAAGCAACCTAAATAACAAAACAAGATTTAAATCTAAATAACAAATTTTATTCTAAGAATGCAGCAATGACACATAAAAGTAAACAAAGGAGGTACTGGGCACTTCAGATGGGCCCAACTCCAAGAGCTACAGCCTCCTAAGAGAGATTAGAGCTGGTGCAAAGCTGGATTCATCTTTATTGATCAAAAGAATAAGTACATTCCAAAAACTGTCTACAAGAAAAAAACTTGAAAATGTGTTGAAATGGAGAGCTAACCTACTACCTAAAGAATGACTCAAATCAAACTAGCTAACTTCTGCCTACAAAGTGACTAACTAAAATGAGGCGCTAAGCCTTCTTATTTATACAAATTGAGGACCCCAATAGCCCTCCTAAACTTTAGGAACTCGGCTGCCAAAACTTGTAGTTAACAACAACTTTACTAGCCCTTGCTCGGCTGCCCTTGTGGTAATTGATTTGGTGGCCCTTGAACTCTGAGCTGATGGTGGAGAATTTGAGGTAAGGGCCCATAAATGAAGGGGAACCTTCCTACAAATCCTCTCCACGAATTTGGCTACCAAGTGCTCATTTAAACCTTTGATTTTGTCTCCAAATTGACCCAAAAGACTGCATAAAGCACAAATTAGACTTGTTGGCATAATGACTAACCCAATTCACTCTATTAGCATAAATATAATAAAAAACATGCAATAAACTAATGAGAATGGTGGATTAAGTCAAATTAGGAGGCTGAATGAGCCCATATAATTATCCATTTTTGGTGCTCATCATCACCCCCCTACTGAAAGTGTTGCTCATCTTCTGAGAAACTAATCTATCTCTTCATCTTTGATGGCCCTGGTGGCCTCTTTGTCATGCCAAGCTTCTGAAGTGATGTCCTCTTCTTGGTCATGAAACCATGCTTTTCTCCCTACTATTTCCCACTGCCTGTGCTCCTTTTCTTGTAGCAGTTTTGTTAGTACCTCAACCTCAGCCGGTAGCTTGTCCTCTCTTTGCTGTTCGTTAGATGTTTCCTTGTCTTTCCTTCTTCCTATGATTGTTTGGCCACCTTTTCCTCTCTGTTCTTGCCTTGCCTAAATGTCTTGTGTTTCTTCATCATTGGTCTTCTCATCTTTTTCAATGTGTTCTTCTTCCTTGTCATCCTTTATTTTTCTTCAGCACTTCCACTAACTCATCGACATTAGTTCTTTTAGTATCCAGCCTTGTCCTCCCCCTCTCGCTTTTATTTGGCTCCTTGTATTTCTCTTGATCATGTAAAAGATCCACCCTATTCATTGTATGAATGTACTATGACAAGACACAAACTTACTGTTCCTGGTCGGTTAATTACATGCCTTGAACGGTCCAATCCTACGACTGATTTCCACCTTACACTTATTTCATCTCATTAGTCTTATGGTCAATTTTAAATTGCACCAATGTTTGCTAAAACTTCATTTGTACAAATTTGGGCACCTTCAATTAATCCTTCTAGCTGTAGCCGGTTATCAGCTGCCAACCGTGATCTGTCACAGTAAACAAATTTTGCATTCCCAGCCTGATCACTTTTAGAAGCACTCTCAAAGTACTGTTTCCCTGTTCTCGATTTGGATAGTTCCAAACTAGCTTGGATTTGTGACAGTATCTTCATGTCTCTCCTTTGATGTGAGACTCTAATTCCATTCTCCAAGTCCCCCACCAACTTTAAGATTTCCATCCCTTTACAATCCAGGATCACCTACATCAAATTCTGATATGACACCTTACTCTGTTTTAACAATTATGTTCATGCCTACAAAAGACCCTGACCAAGTTTTTTCTTCTGTTCTCTTTTCCAGAAAACCTTCTTAATACCTGCAAAATTCCATGTCCAAGTTTGTTCTTTCGTTCTTTGTTTTTGGTAGAAAGAGATCTCAGGGACATTAAAATTTCTTCAACTATCTGGTTATGAAAGGAAGAGTTTTGCTTCTATAGACAGAGGAAAAGGACCAAGTTTCCTTCTCAGGACACATTAAGATCTGCAAATTTTAAAATTTTCACCCACAAGTTGGCTCTCACAGCTGCATATGCCTTCCTGATAAGAGAATTTTAGAAACTGGAAATGTGGAGAAGAATTTTGATGCAAAAAAACTGAGAAATTTCGTGCAACACACGGGCAAACTGATGTTTCCAACTTACAGGCAGACTTATCTCTGACTCTCCAATTCAAGACAATTCAATTCACCACCTTTTCGAAACATACCATGCATGGAAGAGTGTTTTCGAGCCTACCTCTCTCAGAACTCCAAATTCGATGTATAAAAGTCCAGGCTTCCCTCCTTCTGAAAGCTGTGTCATACTTCCTATAGAACTTCTTCCTGTAGAATGCCAATAAGCAGGAGGGTTTAAAAAATGGCTGAGAAAGCTTGGTTTGCTACTATGGAGGTGGTATGGAGCTTGTTGCAGCTGCAGGGACGATGATAAACTATAAACAACAAAGGTGAGAGTTCAATTGGTTGTTTTATGGAGATTTCCGTTGATGGAGGTTTAGCTGGCCAATTACACGTTGGCCCCATGCAGACTGTTGGTCCCCACTGTAGTGTTATTATTAACTATTTTTTCTCTGCTTGTAATCACATCCATCAATCATGCTAAAGTTTAAATGGTCACCACTGCCTGTTTCCAGATTTCCTCCTAAGATGGCTAAGCACAGGTGCCGTATTCACCCATCGAGCGCTGTGTGAATTGGATGAGGGTGGTTGTTGGGTCCGTATAATACTAGTGATTACCCCATTACTATTATAGTTATACCCCTTATTAATATTTTTGTGCCCCTATTGGCCCCATATTGTTATTACTATGCCCCATAGAATCCCTCTATTGTTATTTTTGTGGCTTTATATTATTATTGTTAGGTCGACTGGACTATATTGTGACTCCTTAGATTCGTATATATAGAAAGGAGGTTTTGTCATTTGAATCATCCAAGAATTGTTCATTTATGTAATGTAAAGGAGGTTTCCCCCTTGAAGAGGCTGAATTATAAGCGTTGATCTATCTTTTCTATCTTTTCTTGAGCTGGTTTCATAACATTTGGTATCAGAGCTTTGGATTTTAGGGTTTCGCTGCTCCAAACAGGTCATCGTGGAATTTTCGCTATACCTATTTTTCTTTGATGTTTTAGAAGTCACAAAAAAAACCCATTTGAGAAGAAATCGCACTAAACCTTGGGTTTGAATTTCAGATCTTTTTGTACTATATTTACGGATATATGATCCAAGGAATTTGGTCTTTTTACAGACTCCTGAATTACATTCCAAACAGGTGACCTGGGGAAATTGTGATAACTTTCTCTCTGGGGATCGGATTGAAATTTTGTAAGAAGGTATAGAAAGAGGACGGACTGTAGTTTCTTGTATGCATTTTTTTAGATCCAAAGGTCGAAACAGTGACTCATGGTACGTCGTACAAGTTCGCTCTACTGAACTAGTCTATAATCAAGGCACTGTGGGAGATTTCGCATAACTCTTCCTTGGAGAATCCAATTTGGGTCAGACTTGTGGCATTGGAAAGAGGACACAAAGGGCTACTACAAGTCACAAATTCAGAACTAGATTATCAGAAAGTACAGAGATACATCAGAGGCAATATCGAGCTCCTACAAAGTGAAAAAAGGTGTGTAGATTTTCTTAAATTTTTGCTTAAGCTTGGTTTGA